>WBNM01039257.1:299635-503912 GCA_013399055.1 Ramphastos sulfuratus | reverse complement strand
CCCCCCCCCCCCCCCCCACTCCAGTATGGGAAAAGGCAACATAATTTGTTCTGGTGGATTGGAATTTTGATCTAATTCAGAATAGGTTGGACTAATAAAAATGTGAGGGTTAATTATTGAAGTGGAGTTCAGTCAATTCATGAATGGGAGACTACCAGTGATAGACTGAATATGCTACACAAAGCAGTTGTTCTGTTTCTGTTCCTCCTTTTTATCTTTTTCCTTCTTTCTGAGGCTATTTAACTCTAAACCAATAATCCAGCATAGCTCTAAAGAGGAGCGTGCTGTTTCAGGCACATATGCCACTGTGAAGTGCCTTGATCCCCTCTGGATTTTAAAGATGATAGACACCTTTTGCAAGAAGAATAATATAAATTTCAGTGACTGACACAAACTTAATTTGGACAATTTTCTTTCCTAAAGTCCTCCCACACCCGTATAAAATCCATTAGATTTATTTAATCGTTGTCCTTATCAGCTGTTCAGTTTTGCTTTATACTATCAGCTGGGTTCTCTATTCCAGCCCACATGGTAACATATTAATCTCAGCTGAATAAAATGCTACAATTTCTCAAGTACTTTTAATATGAATGTTGTTGGTGACAGTAATAAATTATTTTATGCTCAATACTTAATTTGAAATTGACTTTTTTTCTTTATATAGACGTTGCTTTATTTTCTTAAAATATGTAAGAAGTGAAACCAAGCAGCATACTTATTCTGAAATACTTTTCATGTAAACTACTTTCCATGATGTACTGTAACATATGTAATAAGAGAATGTGCTTGCTTTCTTAGTTAAATGTTATATTATCTTCTAGGCCTCTGTAAACTTCCCCCCAGGTAAAATATATATATATATAATTTTTTGTTTGTTTTTATCTTTTCTGTTTTTCATTTTTACTGGAAGCTGTAGTGGTATGCATATGTTTGCTGTGGCCACACAGCAGATGTTTCACATGGGAAGTATTTTAAAAGATTTTTAGCAACATTTTTCTTTGTCAGGTTACCTATTCTTTCAAACAGCCCTTTTAGAAATTCTGTTAAAATGTGTATGTCTAGTGTCAAGAGCATCAGATACAGGCAGGGATGAGCAAACGTTCAAAATGACCTGTCATTGCAAGAGGCAAGTGGTAAAGTGCATTGTGCTGCTTTGAAAGAAGCACCTATCTGTGCTAAAAGCTGTAAGAGCTGCTGTATGGAAAAGTGAAAGGGAAAAATGCATGACTCTGTTTTGTTGTTGTTGTTTTTTTTTTTTTTCTAATGCAATTGCGAATTTTATTTTTAATATAGAATATTTTTATAAATAAAATTAAGAATACTATGACAGTGGTTGCTACAGAAAGCTCCCAATATGGGTTTTACTTTTAAAAGCCCTTCCACACAGTTACTGAAATCAAATGTTAAACAGAACAAAACCTGTCTTGTGCAGGGAAAGAAGCCTGCATTATACAGGCACGTCAGCTGTCTGCTGAGATGGGGCCCAGGGATTCGGCACTGAGGCCACTAACCTCGTTACTGCAGGCAAAGAAGTAATCATGTAGCTCTACAAAGAAGTTATAACTGTTAACAGAGTTAATGAACAAAGCTTCTTTCCAAGGCCTCATTGGTGTCCAGGTCGCCTTTACAACAAAATCATGTTGCAGTTCTAGCAAAGCTCCTGTTCTTTGAAGGCCAAGACTGGTACTGGCTGAACGGAGACAGAGATACATGAAGGGGAGAAAGTGTCATACCCTGCTTTTAACAAGGGAAGGGAAATGTGATAAACTGAAAAAGAGAGTTGGAAAGCACCTGATCTCCTCCTTAATTAAACCTCAAGTGGAGGCACAGTCACCCAGGCAGGATGTTCTGCCTGGAGCAATGACTTGGAAGGGTCAGGTTAGAAGCAGGAGGGTGCTGTATGAAATCTCACTATGAATGCGATAGACAACTGAGCTGCAAGGTTTATGGGGTGAAGTCTGCTGCTGCTTCTCTAGGTTATGCTGCTGGTTATGGTCAGATTAGGGTGGTTGCTTAAACCTGATCTACTTAGTGGAAAACTGACCAGCATGATGGGCATCATTTAGAGCCTACCATAGATCAAACCATGCTATGACAAGTAGAAACAGCCTAGCAAGAAATTACCCAATAGCAAAAATACCAAATATAACAGCATAAAGTCAATACAAGTCATTAGGAATATTCCAGTTTATGTTCCCTGTTTCATTGAACTTGATCTTTCTTCAACAGGAACAGAGTTTGAATCAATTTCTTTTCCCTTCTGCTGTTTTTCTGGTTTTTGGAAAAGGTGAGATAAGTGCAGGAAAGAGAAAAATCCAGTATCTGCTCGTGCTTGCTCTAAAGTGTAAATACCATTTAAGCTAAAATACTGCTTAGAACACTGTAAAGCAAGTTTTTATTCTCCTACATCTTCTCCTTGATTTTTTTTTTCTTCCTTATTGCATTACAACCACAGAGATGAATACACAAATATTTTTATTAAGAGTTCACCAGGCTCAGTTTTCAGCATGCTTGGCCACTTCAAGTGAATCCAGGTAGCAATTGTAATGTTAAAATAATCAGTTACATTTTCAAGATGTTTTTGCCTTTGTTAGGTAAGTAGAGTATGCTTTTATGCCTATGCATCCTGGTTAGCACTGAAGGAGATAGCTCATTCAGTATAATGGTGTTCACAGTGCTCTTCCTGGGTTAATTAGTGCTACTAAGCTCTACAGTGCTTTGTTTTGTACACATTATAGCTTTGCCAGTGCTAGCTTAAGTATCTCTTCACGTTAGTCCATTTGCTCTGTCGATACATTATTTATGGTCGGTTCTAGAATCTCTCTCTCTTTTGCCTTTTATTGGTTTTGACATTAAAAATCCTAAATCCTTACCTTAAACTTCTATCGGATTTTTCAGGTATCAGCTTTGTGCTTGTCCTGTTTATTGTATTCACTTAAGTTTTGCTTATTTTTAGTGATTTCATCATATTCATCACTAGCAGTAGAGTGGGCTGTGTATTATTGCTTAAACAAGTCCTATGTGTATGGACTTCCTACTGTAAACTAGCTCATGGTGTAAAAGACTTAAGTGTTTTGTTCTTCTCTTTTCATAAAGGTAATTCATAATTTACCATGGGAATCTAACCACTTGCAGTAAAATATAGTCTTTATGCAAGGAACCCTCTGCAAATTTACAGTATGTATCAGTTGTCTGGTATTTCTGGTACTTCTCCCTGAGGATATTTTTTGTTTGGCATGCAAATGAGTTTACATGCAGGAGCTTTCTTTTGCTTTTAATTTGCTAGCACTTTTTTGTAAGCTTTAAAATTTGCCATCCAGTTCCATATAGAGTCTTCAGTTTACAAAACTGCCTACTTAAAGCTCTGCCTTTGCAGCTGGTTTCAGTGGGGAGAATAGTGTATGACAGGCCTGAGACTGAATGATAAAAGAACTGAATTCAGTGTTTTCCAAACTGTGAATCAATGTGTTTATATTTCGTCTGAAGGACATAATCCTTCTTCTCCATCTCTGAGTCGATAACTCAAGGTTTGGTTGCCACTCCCAATTATGAACAAACAGACTAGCACTCTATGCTTCCCTGTGAATGCCTTTTAAATGGGATATGAGGGGGAAAAGTAGCCTTATATCACCCTCTGCACATGAAGGAATTTTACCTAGTAGATTTGGGAGAAATTACACTGAGGAAGAGATAGATTTTTTTTTTTTGAATGGTGGAAAAAGTTTTCCACTGATAAGTGTTCGTCTGTCCATATCTCCAAGGATTATAATGTTGTTTCTAGATAACTGATGCAAGCTTTTGTGCTGCCCATGGTAAATCTGAGGTGCTCACCAGGGAGATGCTCTGATTAGAAGCATAGCCCTTTCACTTTTCACAAAATGTTCCACATCCCAAAACACGACCTCTTTCCTCCCATTTACATGACGTAGACTGATAGTTAGTGCTGTCTAAATGCTGTAAATGAGCTTCTTGCTACACTAGCAGTTTCTAGGAGTCATAGATTATATTCCCAGGCCTAAAGCTGTTTACTACGTTCATCGTCAATACCATTAAATGGTAGTTCATCTAATCTGCCTTAAGGGACACAAGTGAATTTTGTCTAGGCATTCACAGACAAATGATTGTACAATACACATTATTTCTCTACAGCTATTTATAAGTACATTTTAAGGTGGAAAAAAATGTACTATGGGAAAACTTCTTGGTTTCACAAGAAGTAACGAACATTTCATCAGCTGCAAACACATATTTATCCATCAGCTGTGCAAGCAATCAGGCACTGCCAGTATGGATGTCGTGTTCAAATTTTACTTCTTCACCAATATGTGGCTAAATGCATGCATGGTGATGCTTCTAGCTGCATCAACATACATACAATTTTACAGTCTGAATTATTTTACAGTCTTAATTCAGAAGTTGATACCTCAGCTGAGAAGTTAAGGCTGGTTCAGATGACTGGGACCAATCAAGACATTGTTTCTCCAGTCAGAGTAAAGAATGCCAGCTTGCTTCAGAAGCTGATTGTCTGTTTGCAGGAGGGAACCTCAATGCCATACACTGAACTACAGAAATCTGTGTAGGACAAAGGCTTTCTTCTCCCTTGGGTATGGCAATAAAGTAAATATCTAACCAAGTTCTTTTGGAACATTCTGCAGAGTTTTCTGTGACATCACACACAGTTGGATGAAAGAACAGCTCCATGACAGTATTTTTTTTCTCAAGGATTTACTTGTAAGATCAAATCCAAACCCAAATTGCTTTCAGTACAAGACAGTGTGATGGATTATTTTCTATTTTCAGACTTCAATTTTTTTGGCTTTAGCACTGTTTCAAAGATTGAAGCATGCATATAAAAATAAAGGTGGAATTTTGATTTTTTTCTCTTGAAAAGCCAGTTAGGGTACTGAAATTCTTTTTAAGAAGAAAGAGGAATAATCTTAGAACCCCATATCTAGGAAACATTATTCCAAAAGGAATTGGTATCCCATGAAATGAGGTGAGGGTGAAAACTCAGAACAGAGATTATTATGTAGGAGAAATAAATTTATGTGGCTCTGTCCCATTTTTTAACAAAGTCAAACTTGAGGGTTAAGCAAATGGGAAGTGGGGGAAAGAAACCCAGAGAAACATAAGAGTGTGAAAGGAATTTAAGCTTCACATTGGTCGTTGTTTGAAATTGTTTCGGAAGTGCTTGCTCTGAGACATATTGTGTGACTGTCATTTTACTACCCTGTGCACTTACACTGTGATGCATTTACACTGTGAGGCAGCTACAGTTCTATTCATTCAGTTGGCTGCTTTCTTAAATTGTAAGTAATCTGGTAGAATGTGCTGCTTTTTATCTTAACTTGGAATAAATGAATTAAGCAGTGTTGTTATAGCAGTATTCAGCCAGACCTAATTACAGGTATGTCAGTGGCAAGCATGTGACTCTGAATTTTTTTTTTAAAGTCAAGAGGACAACATAAAATTAAACTCCTTCATTAATCAACAGTGATTCTTACCAGTCTAATCGAGTTTCCTGTTGAGATAGAGATGACAATGTTCCTAACTTTGCAAAGAATAAGGTAAAATTAAGCTTACTAGATAGTGAAGGAAGGAGTAGCTTTTCCATCAGTGGTTTCGCTGCTATTGTAAACAGTGTTATTTTGCATGAAGATGAGATGCCCTTGTGTTAAACTTGGTACGAAAACATGAGATTGTTCCTCCCTCCTTGATTGGATCTAAGAAAATTCTAAAATAAATCATAGAATGTCAGGGGCTGGAAGTGACATCAAAAGATCATCGGTCCAACTCCCCTGCCAGAGCAGGATCACCTATACCAGGTCACACAGGAACATGTCCAGGTGGGTTTTGAATATCTCTAGAGAGGGAGACTCCACAACTGTCCTGGGCAGCCTGTTCCAGTGTTTGGTCACACTCACAGTGAAAAAAAAATCCTCCTTATGTTTAAATAAAACTTCCTATGCCTCAGCTTTCACCCATTGTCCCTTGTTCTGTCATTGGGCATCACCCAACAGAGTCTGGCTCTATCCTCCTGGCACTCACTCTGCACATATTTATAAGCATTGATGAGGTTGCTTCTCCGTCTCCTCTTCTCCAAGCAGTACAGCCCCAGCTCTCTCAGTCTCTCCTCATAAGAGAGATGTTCCATTTCCTCAGTCATCATTGTGGCTCTGCACTGGGCTCTCTTAAGCAGTTCTATGTCCTTCTTGAACTGAGGGCCCCAGAACTGGACACAGTACTCCACATGTGGCCTCCCCAGGGCAGAGTAGAGGGGCAGGAGAACCTCTTTCAACCTACTAGTCACACCCCTCCTAATACACCCCAGAATGGCATTGCCCCTCCTGACCACAAGAGCATACTACTGGCTCATGGTCAAACTCTCATCAACTAGGCCCCCCAAATCCTTCTCTTTGCTACCTTCCAACAGATCAGTCCCCAAAGTATACTGAAAAATGATAAAGGTCATAACAGTGTTGTTCCAAAAACCCATGGATACTCAGTGGTGCTCTCCTGGATGCTCTACCCAGGTCACTAATACCTGTTCAGTAAACAGCAGTGATCATCTTAGTCCATATGTGAGATTTCAATCACTGATTTATGGAAACCAGGGTGATGATAGTTCTGGGTTTGTACTTTCTGCAAGGTTATGCTCTCAGCTAATAATAGGATGTTCTTTTAATTCCCCAAAGGATAATTGTCATAGAGCTCAAGTTGTGAAAACATATTATTCCTTCAACAATCCTAATGATAAAGCTTTGAATAAATCATTAGGTGAAGTTGGGCAAAGATATGTACATGGACATGTAGTGCAGAAGGTGTGAAGTGGTGAAGGAGAACAATAAGACAGGACACTTGTGTAAGGCTGGTTTCTATATGCTACTTTTTAAGGATATTGTGAATCATCATAGCATCTCATGGCCTCTGATCTTTTAGCTTCTCTCAGCTGTTTTATGTGCTGCTGGTGACTTCAGTGCAGTGAAGAGCCAGGCTGGATTGCTACTGTGAGCGACTGAGGTACAGAGGGAGCTGCTTGTTTTAGGTCAAGAATAACAGAAACATAGTAAGAAAAGGCTGCTTACCTGCAAATAGGACTTGGAGAGAAGTACAGCACTGCTTTTAAATTTTCAAGTGGAAAGAATTAGGTTTATGGCAGACCGAATTGCTGTGAGTTTGCTGTTTTTATGTGACCAAGGTTGATCACTTTCTACTGTCAGTGTTCAGAAGATGCTGCTGAACTTGAGGCTGACCAGGTGTTGTTGGATAGCTTACCTTTTTTCAATCACTGTGCAGTCAATGAAGACTTCAAATATCACTGTAAGTGGAGTTTCGGTCAAACATTGGTAATTATTGCTGATCCTCTTCGAATTATCAGCAGTTTTCTTCTGTTGTCTGTTTCCTTTTTGAATGAACTTCTTTGTAGCCCTCATACCAATCGATACTGAGGAGAATTGGGAAAGGGGAGGAAGAACTGAGCACAATACGAGTAATCGGGAGGGTGGTTGTATATAAAGGGCATGAAAAATAGGTCTTTCTCCATGATCCATGTGATAGAATCTTCCTTTATCTTCCTCTGCTTTGATCTTACTATGAAGTGGAGAGTTGGAGGTGAGAAAACTAGTGACAAGCATGCTGAGCTACCACACATTGTCTATTACCTCAGTGAAGGAAAAGAAGCCAAAAAATCTTTGACCTCAAACTGTAAGATACATTTTCAGACTTACTGGGCTCTTCTGTTCTGTATTGTTGGGATCATTTTCTACTGAGGTTGATACAGCCAGAGAAAAGAACAAGTGTTTTCAAATATGTTACACTGTCTTTATTGCTTCTTCTATGCATTGAGGTGACTGTTTGCATAGAATTATTGATAAGCTGAGAAACTTACTTGCTGGGACATGTAAGGCTCAAGGTAGTCAGGAAAATAATGCAAAAATATAGTGTCTTTCAAAGGCACAGAGGGGTGGCAACTTCACAAAAATATCTGAAGTGAACAAGATTAGTCTCAATTTCATGGAGATAAGTCCTCAAAGTGTACACAGTTAGTGTGTACATACTACACAGTTACATAAAGGCCCTAAGATTTGCTCTGCAGGGTAAGCAGTGTTTATCAAGAGAGAATCTCAGCTGCCCAGCACAGAAAAGTCATTGAGAATCAGGGAAATAGAAAAACAAAATGATTTTGAAGTTATAACACTATGATTTACAGCAGGATGGCTCCTTTAGACAGTCACATCATGAGCAGAGAAGCTAGCAGGGGCTGAGGATGGAACTCTTTCCACACCTATGGAAACAAACCTGCAAAATGGAGTGAGAAGATGACAAAATGTCCATCGTGTGGGAGTGCGATGGACAATTTGTGCTGAAGAAAGGGGACAGAAGGTTATTTTTTTTGAAAATTCTCAACTGCAGGTTAAATGCATGCCTTATGCAGAACTGCCATGCCATCTGACCAAGGTAAAGGCAATCTGTGTGTTAAAGAAGTCTAGAATATAAGTGAGGGGAAGGAGAGATAAGATATTTCAAACAGTGTAACAATTAGGCTGAAACTAGATTGGAATGGAATCCAAAGAGGTTTTATCCTCTGTGGAGCAGTTTCCTGTTTCTATTAAAATGAATTTTAAAAAAAAGTTACATTTGCTATTTTTTCTTCTGCCTAAAAGATAAGGGTTGATTAACAGTGAGTTTTATATAGGGAGTTCTGTTTTCTTACTGGTTTGTTCTGTAAGTTTTGTGGACTTGCCTCTTCAGCTATGTTTGGCTGTCTCAAAGGCCTTGGTGCTGTGCTCATATTGAACAGGGAGAAGGGTAGAGTAGTAAATGTGGTTCTGTGTCCTTTGTGACAACTGAGTATTTACATCTTCCTTTGTGCTGTAGCTTAGAGCAGCCTCAGAGCTGCTTCTATTTGCGGTTAGATGACATTTTCCCAAGGTACTGGGTGTCATCTATCAGTGCTATCAGGACACTCTTTTTGCTTTGTCTTTTTTTTTTTTTTGCTAAGTGTGCTATCTGAGACATTTCTGCTAAATGAAAGGAGTCATAACACAAAAGGATTTGTCAGTCTTTGGTAGTTCTGCATCAAATTGGATGAATCAGTCTGTGCTTTTATTATCTTGTCAACCCACCATTAATTTACTAAGCTGGAAAATAAGAAGGAACCAAACAGTTTTGATCACCACCTTGCTTCCATTCAACCATTTTGACCTAATAGAAACCACTTGGAGTTTGAGAACAGACTGAATAACCTTACAACATTGGCAAACATTGTCAAGTTGTGATGTTAGGTATCTTCAGAAATTAAGTTCAAGTGAAACAAATCTTGGAAAAAGACATATGGTTTGTGGGGACAGGTTTACTCTCTAGTGAAAAGTGATGTTATTAAATGAGCAGTGCTTGCCAATTACAGAATAGTTGGCAGGGATATGTATTTGAAAAAAAAATTAAAGAGCCTAAAAATGTATTATTTAAAAAGCAGGACTTCTGAATATGGCCTTAAAGTGCTCAGCAATGTATGCATATACAGCCTCAATGTCATGAAGTATGTATTGTTCTGTGAGCAGGAAGAATATGATACCCAAAAAAAACTCTCAAAAAAATCAGTAGACATAGTAATGAAAAGTTCTCACCTTAATAGATTAGAAAACCTTTTTGCAAAGATTAACACTATGTACAAGGAAAGAACTGCTTGTTTTTTGAGGTCAAAGCAGTCATAGTTACTATGACAAGTTGATTAACAGGGAAAACCCCAAATAAACTTTTTTTGATGGTTGTTTTGTTGTCCTAAAACACCAGAATCATTAAGCTAGTTTTATAATGGTTTTAAGAATCTTAGATTAGTAAAGAAACTAATCACATATCCAAAGCATGATCTAGCTGCTAGTCCAAAGGAATCTTGATACATACAACAGTATGTACTTCCATTAAGGTTCTGGCTTATTGTTAACAGGATATATGTATTTATCCCATGGAGCTTCCTCTTACAAAGATCCAAAATGCTTTCAGATTAATAAACTTAATACTTGATTCTTCTGAATCTCTGGATGAAGCCAATGGAAAATAAACAAACATATTCTTTCAAAAAATTGAAATGATTCTGTAGATACATAATCTTTACAATATTAATGTTCTAATATGTTCAGTATTTTAAATACCATGTCCTTCTGGAAAGCAACTGTTGAGCAGGCAGTAACCATAAGTGAAATCACGTGGAGGCAACTTTGAATAAAGAAGTTGCAACTGGTATCCCACATAGAAGTTTTCATAGGTTTGGATCTGCAGGACCACAGTGTATGTTCCATATCACTGAGTGATTAAAAGCTGAACCTGCAGGCATCTACATCCAGAATCACTCTGGTAGCATCAGGCCACAGGAGCTAGGGTGATTAATACAGTGCTCGAATATGGCCCTCACACTCTGCCAAATCTCCTTTCCCTTTTTTCCCCAATAAATTGCAAATAACATCACATTTTTCTTCCTCGTATCTATTTGACTTTATTTTAAGCTAAGGTAAACTATTCCCTGACAGCTTTGTAGCTTGTGAAATACATATTTTATTCACCTTAAATTTATGCTAAATGTTTTTCAGGAAAAAAAAAAATACAAGGAATGGATTGCAGTTTACTTTTAAATGTGTTGGAAAGGGTAGCTTTTGCACAGGGGAAGCTTCAGCTCTCTTGCAAAGCCAAAACCTTCACGTTCAGTGGAACGAAATACATCAAACATTGGAAGAAACCAAGTCCTATTTAAAGCTGAAAGCCTACTAGATGGGACAAAACCCCTGCATTTTGAAAGGGGGGGAGAGGGGGGAGAAGGCCATTCATGAGAAGTATAAAATGTAATTTTGTTTTAAAGCTCACTAAAAGCTATATAGGTCATGAAGACAATCAGTCTTTTATTCTTTGAAATAATTCACATTACAGCCCTATGTATTACCACCCTTATCACAGAAAAGCCTTTAGATTTGTGTTGGCAGATAATTACAAATTGATTTCTGGACCCTCATTTTGACAATGGTTTTGAAAACGTTTTCTCCCCCCTCCTTTGCTTTTTAAAAGCCTCTTATGATTTCTCCAGCATCATACTGAAGAAGTAATGTCATGATGAGCTGGCCAGGTGTACTAACCATTTATACAAAAGAGCTGTAGAGTGCAAACCCCGAAATATTCTGAAAATGAACTGAAATGCAGCAAGTAACAGCAGTATGCTTAATTTTTGTCTATGTTCATTTCATATAATTTGAACTCGAAATACTTCTACGAACGGATCATAATTTAACAAATGGATAACCTAAAATTTCACAGCCTACAGCTTGGTCCTTTCTCTAGAATACCAAATCCTTTTTTTTATTTTCAGGATTTAACACTGCCAACAAGTCTTCAGGAAGCAAACTGTCTAATGCTTTATTGCTGATATTTACCCCCATGGGGTCAAGTCTGTCTCTGAATATGCCCTTGAGTAGTTACCAAAGTCTTAGCCTGAAAATTTAGCTTTCAGTCTAAGATGCTTTCAACAGGTAGTAACCAGATTCAGAGTCACAATCTCTGCCTCTAGGAGTCTACAGTGTAAAACTAACCAAATTAGAGCTGAAAAACACATTGAGGTAACATCGATGAGTAGGAAGGGAGATGATGAGTAACAAAAATAACTAGATATCTTGGCATAGATTTGCTGTGTGCGCAATCTGCAGCCAGTTGGTGACAGCAAGCACAGCAATCACTACTCACCACCTGCTTAGCTGTGCTATTTTTAAAGTCTAGATGAGTGACAGCAGTAGTGGGATTTCTAATTGTTTATTATTTCACAAAATTAAATAGCATCATCTCAGCATTTGGGATACATCTAAAGGATTCACATCACTAAGAATATCCTAGGCATGCAGGTACGTGAAGTAGCCTGTGCAACATGCAGTAAGTGCTGACATAGAGTAAGTGGAGGCTAAAATGAAGTTTTAAAGTATTGCAGATGTTATTGATTCAGCTTTGAGTTGTTTTCCTTTTTAACTCAGACTTTATGTATTATTAAAACGTTTGCAGAACTTCAAGTATGATAACGTTTTTCTTGTGTTTATTTTCTTTCAGGGGAAAAACAAAATAGTGTGTTGGATGTGGGAATGGTGGCCATTAGCTTTAGCTAAAAAAACTATATGCATGCCTTTAAAGTGTACTTTTTTTCATACAGCTCCCAGAAGGATGTAATTTGTAAACAGTATTCAGAAAAGCATACGAAGTGTCACAGTCTTCATTAATCTGTTACTCTCAAGGGAGGATACATTTTGATCATGCTTCTTGTTGAGCTTGAACCTGAATCTGAATAGCACAAAATTTAGCTTTCCTAGTCTTGAGTTTTACCTATGTATTTATAGATGATTTCTTCCATTAACCATTTCACCTTCCTTTTACATTTCAATGTTGTTTCTCTTGTCTCCTGCAGATAAAGAAAACTTCCCACTTTAAAGAGAGAAAAAATATTTACCCAGTGGAATACATAAAATTATATGAAATAAAAATACCCCCCCTAACTTTTTCTGTAATTAAAATAATTCAGGAAAGCAGGATGTGGCCAGGTTGAGAGGTACTTAATTTCTCAGAGACAGATCTTTAGCTGAAATTATCAGTTGCATTTATTTCAATGGGCATTTAACAGTTCACACAGCTTGGAATCTGTTTCCTCATTTCCTGTCTTATTTAACAGTATCTGTCACTTTTCTGTCCTCTATTCTTTCTTGTGCCAGAACATGTGTGTTTCTGTGTATGTCCGTATCTGTATGAGGATTGCTATAAGCACTCATTCTTTCTAGATGAGAGAGTTTAGGACTCTGTCACTGGTTTGTCTTCATGAGGATATTACTGCCCTGTTGCTGCCTCAAACTGCTGTTACAGACATGCCAGAAAAAGGCAGGAATTTATGCCTGTATTTTAAAATCAGGGGGAAAAAATGAGAGAATGATTGAGGAATAAGGGAAGAGGCAATTAGGGAAATATTCTTTCCTTGTCCTTCAAATGAGATCAGAAAAGATGTCATAAAAGACATGGCTTCTTTTTTTCCTTTTAATTAAAAAATACCATTTGAAAAGAACAGGATTCATGTTCACTGCATTCAGTTGTGTGTGTTCTGCTGGAGATATGTATCAGTAGAGGGGGGATTGTATACACTGCCTAATCCTGCTCAAGCCTCTGTCTCTCATTCTGAGGGAAGAGAGCATTACAGCT
Organism: Ramphastos sulfuratus; assembly: GCA_013399055.1. Classification (NCBI taxonomy): domain Eukaryota; kingdom Metazoa; phylum Chordata; class Aves; order Piciformes; family Ramphastidae; genus Ramphastos; species Ramphastos sulfuratus. The sequence continues at coordinate 490,703 of WBNM01039257.1, read as the reverse complement.
CAGGCTGTGCAGGGTGATATTCGTTTGGACCAGTTTCTGTGCTCTCATAATGCAAATGCAAAGACTGATTTCTTCCCTGTAAAACCAATGCTCAGACAATATTGCAGAACAAACCTTTCCTTACACAAAGGTTATTTTCTCTCTGGAGCATTCCCTTTTTTACTGAAAGGCATTGTAGACCAGAAATTCTCTGAGAGTTCATGACACCCTGAGAGCCTTCTTTTCAGAGAAAAGCTGTATAATAATAACACAGTGACAGAAAAATCGAGGAGAGGTGGCTTTCTCTGATAGAGAATTTGCCTTTAATTCTACCCTGAAGAGATTGCAATGGAGCACCAACCTTTGTTCTTACTGTAGTGCTTCACTGCTACACCAACCATTTGTTAAATGGGAAGTAATTGAGGTTGAAAAAGAATTGAATGAATAAAGCTTTTGGCAGAGAAGGGGAGGAGGCAAAGTATGGGTTAAAGGTTATTCCTTGCAGAAATTTCATAAAATGAGAAGTAATGTGACTTTTGAGCTAGAATTGTTTGTGCCTCTGGAGGGGGCTTGCGGAAGAGAGAGGAGAGTGCAGGGTGGGGGGAGGGAGACTGAACCTGCGAAAGGACAATGAGAATAATAAACTAGCATCAAATATTCAGCTTTGTAGCATCTTATTGATTATGCTACAAATTTCACCCTGAGATGTGCAGCCTTTGCCATCTCTTTTGGTGAACGGAGAACAAAGGAGGAACTGAGGTTGTGTGAGGAGTAGTAATGCAGATGCCCCTTAGAAGATTTCCTGTCCAAGAAATACTTTAGCATTTCTGTAAGTTTAATTTGCTGCTTTAAAGGAATGAATGAGCTTCACATTTCAGTGCTTTCCTGAATTCTGGAATTCTGATAATTTGAATAATAACAAAGATGTGCTTTTTTACTATTGTGGACTTGTATCTGCTTTAAGACTTCCTCCTTCCAAAACATTGTCCCTTCTACCATCCTCCCCAAAGGAAAGAAAAAAACTCTGTCATGAAAGTTAATCTTATGTTATTTGGGCCTGGGGACTCTAGGGACAGGCAGAAAGGATTTATATCCTTGACAGAGCTTGTGTTGAATAAAATATCACTATTATGGAAGCATAATGTACTTCCATCTAGTATGCTTTCCATATTGTGTTGCAGCATTTTGAAATTTTGTTAATTCTAGTCTTTGTGGTCCAAACTTGTATAAATGCATGCATTCTTTATTTAGTGCAGTATTATTTTATGTTCTTCTAATGCACATCAAATTGTGGAAAACACAAGGTCTAAGGATTTTTACTCAAAAGAAATTGCTTGGGTGTTTTTGTTTTTTAAGGGCTGGTGGTTTTGATACTTGCATGTTTATTTTCTTACATGGCCTTGACATTTCTGCAAGATAAAGCCCATCACTACTTATGCCTGGTAAAATCTGATTTTTGCCTGGTTTTGTGTATTAATACAAATAATCTTCCTTATTTGGATAGAAGAATGCTGTTAACTCCAAAATAATAATGAGACGTAGGAGTTAGCTCAGTTTTCATCCCAGCTTTGTCAATAAGTTAGAGGTACACAGGTACCAGCTGCCAGGGAAAAAACAAATTCAAATTACTGACACTATTGGAATAGTGAGTAATAATTACCAGGGAATTAGGATGATTGCCAACATGGGCCATTCAAAAATAATGTGTAAGGTGAATGCAGACTGGTGATTGTAGTGCAGATATCTCTTCTGTTGAGGGCTTGTACTTGAGAAAAGTGTTAGGGTTTATACCAGACAAGCAGCTTGCTGGGGCTTTCTATGAGAGCTAGGGCAAAGATGGGTGATGTAGATGGTGAATATGCACATTAGAATAGTGGCTTAGGGAGAGGGAAGTGATTTTTCTCTACATGGATCGCATTAGTCAGGCAGCTACTGGAATATTTAGTTGTTTTGAGTCTGGCCATGTTTAGATTGCGTTGGGAAATTGAAGGTAAATGAATGGGGCAGAGAAAAATATTTTTAGACAATGCCTTACAATGAGAAACTTGGAATGCTGTCTGTTCTGGTCTTATCAAAGAAAGAGATGATTTCTTTGCAGTACAGAGGAGCTTCAGTGTGTTGAAAATATTGGTTACCTCTACAAGCTAGAAGAAGACGACGACAAGATTCGGCTGCAGCAGGATGAAAGCTGAATCCAGATGAATTCAAGTGGGAAAGTAGAAACAAATAAACAAAAGAAGCAACCTTACTCATGGAGTAATACTTCATGATGAATGCAAGTCAAGATATGAACTTTTTCCAGCTCAAATAAGGCATCCCTCAACACACTGTCACTATTGCCAAACTCAGTAAAAAAATGGTGACCAGTGCAAAGGGTTGTTCTGTTGATAAAACATCATCACCAGTAAATTCTGAGAGGGTTTAGACTCAAATTTTGAATCTTACAGTAGTCACTAGCAGTCACTATGACTGGTAAATATATTATTGTCTTGTGAAGTAGTAATTTAACTAAGAGTGAACATACTATTGGAGCCTTGCTGTTCTCTTAAGTAGGGGATGATCTTTGACTTTAACCACTTGGGACTGTTTGAGAAGGCTTCTACTCTCCAGAAAGGTGTCTGTATTCTTGCAATGGGCTAGGGCTCTGACTTGCATCCAACACCACAGCTTCATCTAGGTAAATGGGAAAGTAATGGTTACTGCAAGATATGGAACCAAAGGTTACAGAAGCCTAAGTTGGACTGACAATTTAATGGAACATTGCCTTGACATGTAGTGTTCAGGAGTAGTACATCATGTCACAGTCTGTAGTTGTGAATGTGAACCTTGACACAAGTCCAGAGAACCAGTTATGTGCCCACTTGAAAACGCTCTGTACAGGGACTTGAATAGGCAAAGCCTGATACTGCTTAGTGCTGCTTCTACAAAAGCTGAACTCAGAGCAGCTATATTTAAAAATGTCACAAATCATTTGCAGCTGAAATAACTTTTAAAATTGGGGATAGGAGATAGATAGAAAAGAGTGTTAATTCTGCAAGTAATGTGTTACAATTAAAAATCATCATTAATTAACCACATTCATTTACAGAATGAGGTATTTTCTTTGTGGTACATCTGGGTGTTCTCTTATTTTACTATTTGCAGTCACAATTTATTACTTTCCATAAAAACGATTATTTTCAGTCATCCCAAGTTAAATGAATGATTCAGTAATTTAAAACTGAGTATTTGTTATCTTTGAGGACAGTGAAAATGAATTGCACATTGTTGAGTTTAAAATGCCAGTCCTGCGGATAAATCTGTCCCTGGGGAAGCTGCGAGCAGCACTTTCACAAAGAGAAAAGGGGAGAGGTTGCAGAGTACAGATATCTACTCTTATATTTATGGCCTGATAGTCAGAGAGGCTGAGCATTTGAAGATTCAGTTGAAGTGAATTGAGTTGAAGGTGCTTCCCAAAAATCAAATCTTCATATATACGTTTGCAGCTGACTGGAGGGAAAGGAAAGTTAAAGCAGAGAAATATGGGAAGGAAAAAGGACACTCAGGCATGAGAGGAGTCTGAGTTGTGTGAAGTTAAATGTGGGCTGCCATTTCCTATCTAGAGACATCAGAGTGATTCTTTTCTTGTCTGAGTGGAAAATTTCATGCAGGTGTTGGAGAGAACTGATGTGCCATTCTGAACCAGTCAGTGCCAGAGATGCTGACAGCCTGGACTTACCCTGTTTGTATGACTTCTATACACAGGAGGTTGGGATGCTTTACCACCCTTGGAGGAGGCAGGCACTATATAAATGCAGTGGTAGTGCATTATTAACTGCAGTATCATTTCAGTTACTCATCTACAGCTATTTTCTCTGCCATTCCTGACCACTTTGTTGATAATTTTAGTCAGTGGGTTAAATGAAGTGCACTTAGCACATGGAGCAATTTTGCTGAATTTGGTGGAAACAGGATCAGTTCTTGCATAATTTCTGCAAATTCATTTTGTTATTGTTGCTTTATTCTCAAACTAACCCAAAACATTACAAATCAAATTCTTTGTCAATGTGTTTCATGTAAAAATGAACAGTCATCTTGAAGATTGGAATGATAATAGACAAGCTCTTAATGTCTGGTGATCTAAACACACATGTACACACATGTATTTAATATCTGTTGTCTCTCAGTTCAGGATCCACATATTCAGGATTTTTACTTGGATCTTTAACTGAAAAGTAAAGCTGAGTGTTTTGGTAAGGACTGCCAAGGTAGCAAAACTAATATGAGGGGCTTGAATATGAAAACTAGCCTTGTGCCTCCACCTTTGTCTAGAAGAGCAAGCGAGAAGATTTTTATCATGTGTGGAGACTTTTGTCTCCTTTGTTGAAAACAGAATAAATATCCTGCCTAAATTATTTTTTTAAAAAATAAATTACTTCAGCTTTATCAGGAAAATGTACTTTATTCCCCTTTAAATTAGTCATTTCTGCTATGCATGGCATCTTCTGCCATTCAGTACCTTAATTGAAACTGTAATAATTGATGCCACCTTTACATATTTATTTCCTGTAGAAAGAGTTTACACAGAGTCACAGATTTGGTAGATAAAAATAGCATTCTAGTTGTGAGCTTCTCTTCTTGACTGTGATGATAAAAGTGATTTCCTGTTAAACAGGCAGCTCAGGACTGCAATTGCATGTGCGTGAAGCCTCTGATTTACAAGGATGCTTAGTACCCTGAACTTCAGTTAAATTCAATAGGAACTTTAGCATCAATAAATTAAAGCCAGGTATGCATTTGAACATATTTTATATACTGTGTGACAGGCTCTCATTACTTTCATTGTTGAATAAACTCAAATCTCAATTTTTTCCCATGTCCTTAAGTACTTTGTGATGTTTCTTTGCTTATAGAAACTATTAGGAAAAATACACAAAAGCAATTCCCCTTCCCTAAAGCTTCTTCCCTTCTTATTCTATAGGTATATTAGCCCTTGCTTTAACACAAGCAAGAGCATAAGGTACACCAGCAGTGTTTATCAATGACACATCAGACTTAGGGAAGTGGCACATGTTTACTGTGGTGTGACCAAGCTCAGAAACATGCTTAGAGTTTTGACCGTTTTCAATAGTACAGCCACAGAGAATTCTTGAGACATTGGTGTGTATGATAATTAGGTTAAACAGTGTATGTGAGGCAATCAAGTGGTCCTATGCATGAGTGGGCTGATACACAGAAAATATATTATCATTAACCACTGGAATATGCATGTCCAAGTAAGGAAAATACCAGGACAATTAATGAGCAGGAGCTGCACACAAGAGGTCTCATTATTACCCAGTACTGTATCACATTCTCTGTGTTTTATGCAATAGTTATGATTAATAAAAACAATAATTAAAAAAATCCCTTCTGAGGCCTGCGAATCAAACATTCAGAAAGGAGACAGCTGTAATTCCGGCATTTCCTGCACAGCCTTAATTCAGAATCTTTGTGCTTTGTGTGTTACAGTGCAGTGTCTGATTATATGATCACATACTATTTCCCCCCCCCNNNNCCCCCCCCCCCCCCCCCACATAATCCCTGCATCGTTTAGTGCATGAGGAGAACCTATTCTCTGGATCACCTGGGATCTGAAATAGCTCCATTTGCAAGCTGATAGTTTAAACTCCTAGCAACCCAGACATGCCTACATAACCACCAAGCTTATCTAAGGTCTTCTATCTCAGGAAATAAATTAACCCATTCGATTCCAGTATCTAACCATGAAAAAGAAGAGAAATCAAATAATACATTCTTTATTTAAAAACATTGCAGTTACTTACTGTTTGTCTACAATCTGGAGTCTCATTAATCTTGTAAATATGGAATGTGAGCATGACGAGTGAGATCTTGTGATAAATGGATTGTTGTCTGTTTTGTTTTCTTTGAAAACCGTAGTCTTCATTTATCATTATGAAAAGTGAACAACTCAATGCCAAACTTGGGCTGCTGCATGGAAATATAGAAGCACTGCTTTTCTGGCAATGTGTTAGTGTGGTATATTCCTGAACCCAGACTTTTAATAGGAAATTTAAGTGGTTTTGAAACCCTAGTTACTGTGAATGCTGGAGGGAAGGAATGTGTTACTGTATCTACTTCTGAGCTGCATTTTGAGAGAGTCTGCATGAGTCGTCAAAGGTGCCTGTGTGAGATGTGACCTTTTCAGTTCATATTTATTATGTCTTCCCAAATACACACCGTAGCCGTACAGTGCCTGTCAACATTACATTTCGTGAAACTGGTTCTCTGAAGGGAAGAGTTTTCTTTTAATCCTTAAATACTCCCCTTCTGAAACTGGTCCTGAAAATGAGAAAAACATCTTGAAGAAAATTGTAAGGAGAGGATGAAATATGTTTAAACCTTTCCCCCCCCTCCTTCCCTGCCTTTCTTTTCCAAAGTCCTTCCTGTTGTTATTTCATACATCTCATTATGGTCTTCTCTTTATTTTGCTTTGTTCTTCTGGGGGCTTTTTTAATGAAGGTAGTTCAAGTATCTCATTCCAATAAACCAGAGTACATTTCCACTCTATATACACCATGTAGTGCACCTCTCTTGATAGAAGTGTCTCAACTACAGCACCTGAGTGTTGCTGTCTGTGCTGCAACACAATCAAAGCATTTTCAGCCTTTCCAACAATCTTGTTGCTTCCCCCTAATGTGCAAATCTCTAATTACAGCACTTAAGCTTTCATTGGGTTTGGGTGTTTATAGCAGGGTGAAAAATGAGGGATCAAAGCCATGGGCAATTCTGTATTATAACCCTAATTCCCCAATCAGTGTACAACCCCATTTTAATATTATGGTTGAAAACTCTTGTGATGTACACTGGTTTGGTTAAGACTTGTCTCAAAGCTGACTTAAATAGCTGCGTGCTTCTGAAATGAATAGGCCATTCCTCACTCTACCTGCATTTGAGAAAAATAATCAGTGTGAACACAGGGTATGATATTTTGCAAAGTGAGTAGTTAGGATTGGACTGGGTTTGATTCTGAGCAGGAACATTCTTAAAACTGGCACTGGTCAGTAGTTTGACAACTTACTGTGTTTATCTGAATGCCTGAAAAAGAATCATGTCAGGCAGTATGATTTGTGTCATTACAGTTTCTCAAATCTTTAAGTTATATCAGGCTCTCAGAGTATTGGGCAACTGTGCAGTTGGTCTTTACAGTGGCATGCCCACTGTGAAAACAGTTGTCCTCGGGTGGGCTGGATCTCATCTTGTCTAGAGCAACCTCATCTGTCTTACTGCTTTGCATTGCTGCAAACAGGGTGGAGCAGCTCTAAGCACAATTGGGCTTTGATCAAGGCCTTTGGGCAATTTCCTAATGTTTTCAATGAATCAAAATAAACTAGCCAGCTGCTCTTTCATGTCCTCTTGTTGCTCCGTATGTCTTGTTTGAAATGGGAGAAAGTCTTTCATAGATAATTTTAGTAGGGAAACAGAAATAGCTGCCAGACCCCTCAGTAAATCTGAGTGACGGGAAAGCAGCTGTCAAGAATTATGCTTGTGGGTGACTGAAGAAGCTACATGAGTGCTGGAGGAAGAAGGAATGATGGAGTAACATGGAGCGATAGAGGAACACAAGTTCTTGATTCTATGGTTGCAGAGTTCATTCTCTACAGCCATCAAGAAGGCCAGAGCTATCTTTTGTTTTAAGGAACCCTTTTTGCTCTCTACAAACACCACTAGAGAATGGGGAGACCAATGTGCAGGCTGAGATTTACAACCTGCAGGACTTGAATCTTTTTACTTATGTTTTATTCATCCATGAAAGAGTGGCAATTGGCCATCTGAAACATCCTTCACACTCCTTATAGATGTACTTCAAAGGGGATGTTGCTGCAGATAAGTAAGCAGCAGCATCTCTACATTAAATGCTCTGTTGACCTCATCATTCTTTGCTTTGCATAGGCTTCACACTGTTGTGGCTGTATATGGTGGAAATTAGATTGCTCTTACTTTCTTATGCATGAATCAGCAGATAGTTCTATTTTTTTTTTTAAATTTTTTTTCCTGTCATTGAGCAACTGGAAAAAAATAAATAAGGTTGAAAGTAAATATTCCCAAACTATTTTTTTTTTCTTTCTTTTTTTTTTTTCTTTGTGTGTGTGTTCTTTCTGCAAAAACTTCTGCAGGTCTAACAGCTGTATAATGTATAAATCATTATAAACAAGGCTTGAAAGGAACTTCACTGTTTATACTATAGCTTCCCTGCCCTTTTGTAGTGATGAAAACTGAAAATACCAGTGCATCGTGAATTCAAAGGAGGAAAAAAAATAGATGAGAGATCATAAAGGGGTAACACAGTTCAGCTAGACTCAGTGTTTGGAATATTAAGCAGATTTGACCCATGCTGAGAAGAGTCTGAAGAGCAAATTCTTCTCAGCACCGTCTCTTATGTCAGGACCCTGATTAACAAAGACATTTAAATAATGTCACTGCACTTCATACAATTTGAGTCTATTTTCTCTTTTGTATAGCTTGTGAATGTAATTTTTTTTTTTTACTTGCCATATTTGACCTCTGTCTCCTAATAGTGGCAGGCAATGATACTTTGAATTATTATGCTGAATATAAATGCAAGCTTCCAAACTAACAAAGCTTTTGTTCCTTTCCTGATGAAAGCAGTTTTGCAGTTGCTTTAAATATTACAGCTCTAAGTCTGCCATTGCTACTTCTACTAAGGATTTCTCAGTGAATTCATTAGAAGTGTCTGTTTTCATAGCCTTGCTTGTACAAATAAGAGGCAGGGATTTGAAAGTTCAGGGTATATCTTGCTGTGCTTAAGCTGCAGCAGTGTTACATATGCTGAACCTGTTTTCATGTTACTAGCGGGGAATAATGTAAGCTGAACTCTGAATTCCCTCATTAGGGGTTTAAGTCTCTAAGGCTAAAACTAAGGCTAAGTTTTGATATTTGTTAACAGAATCCTGTGTGACTTAGTATTTTCCAAGAAGCACACAGAATTTTGAAAGAACAATTCTAGAAAGATAAAGGTGAGGATAAGCCACATGTGTTTTCAGGCATGTGAAAATAATTTCAAGGGTCAGTGGCTTCGCAGTTGGAATTAACAACATGGTAACAGAAAGAGGAAGAGAAGGTGATTGCAGGGGTTTTTTTTGTTGTTTGTTTTTTTTTTCCTGTGTATGGTGTTTTGTCGTAATGTAGAAAACAGTGTTGCTCAGAGAATGTCCCTCTTGAAATAATGGTGTTTCTAGAAATAGTATACTGGCTTTTATTTATACTTTAAAACCATCTAAGTGATACCTGTTTCTAAATTGGATGAGGGATGGAGGAGAAATTAATGGACTAAACCTGACCATTTTATTTCAAGCTACATCTAGACATTCAGGGCACAACAAACTTCCTGTGATGATAATTCTAGCTTTTAGGTGATTATTCGCTTTCTTTTTTTTTTGGGAAGAATGGCAATTAAATGACTGTTGATCTGAAAATGGAAGTGATCTTATCAAGAACCTGTTCTTCCCTTCCCAAGTTTATAAATCAGAGTTTGCCCAAAGCCTCTGTGCTACATTTCAAGGGAATCTGAACTGTAGTGACTGACTGCCAACTGTCCAGATGGAAACTCTAAATAAGGCAGCAGATGAATGTGGGATTGCCTCTGCAAAAAAAAAAAATTTTTCAATTGTTTTGTAGATTAGGACCCTGTCATACTTCATCTCCATCATAAAACCCTAAACATTTTATAGGGAGACACAGGGTGGAAAGTCAAGAATATGAAAAGAGTAAACACATTCTTATCTAATAGGAAATGATCTTATTTAAATTCTACTGTAATCCATACCATGAACAGGTTGCATTTCTTTCCTCTAGCCTTATTTAAAATCCTTTATTCATTGCATTTAGGGAACATTAAAAATTTCCATAAATGATTCCAAATCAAGGCTGTCAGATATAGTTGTAAGGAATCAGAGCCACAAATAATGGGGAGATACTTACTTTCTGATACTTACATAGGGAATAACTTCCTTCCAACTGGTTCTCACTTCATCGTCACTTAGCCAAAGAGAGTTGGTGAAAGGACAGCTTTCCAGCATCTTGACACCTGGCTTTCAGTACTTTTCAAGTAGGGTGGCTGGATTATTTTTAGCAATTCAGATATCTTCAGGGTTGGTAGGTGAGATGAAAGACTCTTTGCATTGCCCATTTGGAAACTTTGTACAATGTGTGATGCTTTTGCCAGTATTTAATGGCTCCTGTGGAATCCACATCTCCTGCAAAGATCCAAAATATCCTGCTATGGTTGAATTAAGATAACTATTTAACAAAGCATACAAGAATTGCAGAAAAAGAAGTAGCATGGTGCTTAAGAAGTTTTTATAAGCTTTACAAATCACTGCATGCAGATATCAGAACTAAATCTAAATTGTAAGAGCAGTGCATTTATGTTTTATTTAGAATCAAACAATGCAGTAATATAACCAAATTTGCTAAAGTCTCAGAGCACAATAAACCTCTTCCTACCAACTACAACATGCCATCCCCAGAGATATTACTAAATAGAGTAAAATTGCTGACTGAGGTTATTCATCCTATGCGTGTGTAGATCAAATATTGCTTTAAAGAAAGGAAAGTATTAGAGGTACTTTCTCTTTTCTTTTTGTTGTTATTGTGCATATGCTTTATTTAACTCAGAAATATAACAAAATACCTTAGAATCTTTTTGTCCTCCATTTTTTTCTGGATGTGTGATTAAGAAGTAATTTTGTGCTCATCATTAGTGTCTAGACTGTTGGATTTTTGTTTGGTTTTGAACTATTTCCATTTCAAAGTCAGTTTTCCATTCTGAGGCAATTAGCAGCCTGGCAGTCGTCAATAGATGGAGACTAATTTTTTTGTTTTTTTTTTTTTTACTGTGGTGACTTTTAGCAGTAAGCAGAAGATCTTGGTTTAAATCAATGTTTTGTTTAGTTTTTCATTTCACTTTATATTTTATCAGTAAGTATTACCCCAAGATTTCATCTCCCATTAAAATGTGATTTCTATGATGAGCTCTGCCAATTATTTTCTCCATTTGGGAATGAAACAAGTGTAGGTCTTACTTAAAGAAAAGAAATGCTGGCTCTAGTTAGCAAGGGAGGAGCAGTGAAGATAGATGTGGGTCAGTTTGGGAGACATACACATCCAGCTTCTCCCCTGAAGGAAAGATCCTTAGCTGCTGCATCCCTGACTCTGTGTGTCTGGGAAGGTACGAGGTGCTGAGGGGATCATAACTCCTTCAGAAGGAGAAAGACTCTCCATTGTGGGACCTCCATGGATTCTCTTTACTTATACTCTTTCCTTGTACTTGCTGACAGAGTTTCTCCTCAGGGAAATCCTCCTTTCTCTGAGAAAGCCACATGGGCAAAAAAGATGATACAGCTGCAGCTCTGCCTTAGAAACATGTCATTACGCTAAGGCAGTTGACATGCTCTTGAAAAATGCTATTTGCTGCATAATTCAGAGCCCTGAATAGACAACCTTACGGCCATTTAAGCTATGGATGCTACAAAACCAGCTGGAAGATTAGAACATTGCAATGTCTTCCTTGAAAAGCATTTGGGTTGCAGCATGTGAGGTATGACAGCAAATCTGAACTGCGCTGCTTAGTGGAACAGCTCCGCTCTTTAGAGATGAGCATCCCACTGAAGCTGAGCAGACTGTTCCACAGTGTAGGGTCCACTGGCAGCATTCAAGAAGTTAGAGGAGATATGCAATTCATGATGCTGCTCCATTTTTGTGTTTAATTTCTTTTAGAATTTGAAGATATAAGAAAATGCTGAGATTTTTGCTCCATAAAGAACCATAAATAAACATACAGAAGATGGTATTGTCTGATGTCACGCCTGCATAATTTTTTTTGTTGGATAGAATTGGGTATCATAGCTCTGTATTTTCACTTGATTCTCATTTTTATTTCAAAATGTGCTTAATGTAATACTAATAATGTATCAAGAGCAGCTGATTGCTTTTGGGTAGCATATGGAAGAGCAGTGCAAAATATTCCAATGCAGAATGGAGGTAAGTTCACAGGCATTGTAGTAGCATTTTCACAGAGCTTACAATGAAAGTCTGGGATAATAACAGAGTTTGCTGTTTGCACTTAACTTTTCTTCCCTCAGTGCTTCTGGCACACTGCATGTGTGTTTACAGTGCGTGTGTTCCTGAACAGGTTTTTAGAATTTGGACTGAGATCCAAACACATGAATTCTTCAAGGGCAAAGGCAGCATCACTTGTCATTGATTCTGCCGAGCATTTAAGAAGAAGTGACATTTACCAGGGCTTGTTTTGAAGATTTATAAATGCAATATAGATTTGGCAAGAATAGCTGCTTCAATAAGTGTTGTGCTGTAGCATGTAAGCATGGGCTTTACCACCAGCGGGTTCACTAGCACTTTGTCATCCAAGTAAAAATAAATATTCAATAAACAATTTATTGGGGATGTGAGTTCACTTCTGCTTCATTCCACTTGGAAAGACTTGACATCTGTTGTCTACATAGTGTTGTTAAGGGCACAATGAAATGAAGACAAATTAATTGTGGAATTGTCAAAACTATGCCAGGGAAAATTTCCCTGGCTAACGAGAATGTGAAGAATAATAGGAGAAGGGCTATAGCTGGGATGTTTGCTATAATAGCTAGGCATAACTGAATCATAATACCTGACTAAAAACTATTCTTTTGTGGACCAAATTTTTGTTCTAACAGAAGTGCTTCGCGTTGCTTGGGTGGCACTTGAAGAACTTACGCTAAAAGTAAATAGGATTTGCATCCGTTGGGATCCTCATTTGGGCTACCAGATTTGTGTGACATTGCTTACTGCTTGCTATTCCAGTTAGCAGCCCAAGCCCAGCTGGTGTCAGGCAAGTGAGAAAGAGTCTGTGTTAGCATTGTCATTGTCATTACAGTAGTTACATGTTCAGTTCAGGAGTGTTTTCTTGAACTCATTCATCCAGCCACATCCTCCAAAGCCCCATACCATCAAAACCTACACAGAGAACTGGGACAAAAACTGTTCTGGGCAACTGTGTAGCTAAACTTCACCAGTACTTGATGGAGAGAAAGGTGTGTTGTGTGTTTATCTACACAAAATGACCTGACAAAATAGATCACTCAGTTTCTAGGAGACCCACAGAAAACAAGTTGCTCTGCTTAGGTGAGAGAGATGCTTTGACAGCAGGGACACCTAGTGCTGCAGCATATCTGGCAGCTCTGGTGCTTGGGCACCTGAGATCTGCCGTTGAAACACAGATCTAAATACAGAGTGGATGAGGAAAGAAATTTAACTGGTTTTGCTGCCATATCAGCATGGCATAAGAGTATTTTTTGCTGTAACCTTCAAAATCTTGACCAATTCTAATGTAGTTTCAAGTAAACGGGATAACCAAAAATTATCTTTCTGAGAAACACTGAGTAGGTATAGCTTCTAGAAATGTAAAAGATTCAAGCTCATACTTTGGTACTGCTTGTAGGAAAATGGATCAAACCTGACTGCTAAATATAATGTGAAGTACAAAAGTTACAGTCCTATTTGGCTGTCAGGACAGACTTCTTCAGTTCATGGAATCATAGAATGGTAAGGTTGGAAGGGACCTCAAGGATCATCTAGTTCCAACCCCCTGCCATTGAACCTTCAATATTTAATTAAATATTTAATTAAAAAGTAATTGATAGAAGGAAATATTTTCTTTCATATGTCATAATATAAGTAAAGTAAAATCTGTATTAATAAAAGAAGTTTATCTTGTGTGTAGATGTAGAATTAAATGGTGAGTGGAACAGCAAAGTAGCAATAACTTTTTGAATTTACAATACTCCATGTTTTTGTTTTGCTGCTTGTGATAAATAAACCAAGATAATCCTAGGTTCTGCTTTACTTCTTGCCACAAATAATCCCAAAGGGTAAAATAAAGTCTTTGTTTCTCTAGAAAGAGAGATTTTTTTTTTTCTTTTCTTTTCTGTTTGACATTGCTAACGCTGTGTGAGGTGCTGTTAACCGGGAAAACCAAATGCAGGCTGGGTTTGTAGCATGTAAATGGGTGAAGCAGGATATTTTCCATAGTTTATTCATTCATTGCTCTTTGCATTTGTGCCTTCTGGGGCCACGATAGCAAACATTTTCTAGGTAGATTGCCTTGCTGAGCTACAGATTTGGGGAACTGTAGCACGAGCATTTTGGAGTCAGAAAAGGGCAACTCTTTGTGTTTCCATTCTGATATTTGGGTAGAGCTAAGGAGAATTGCATAGATTTCATGGACACCTTAGCTCTCAGATACATTTACAGGGACATTTGCTTGTAATTTCATTACTAAGGAGCAGAAATCTCTTCAATGAAATATATTGAAGTTGAAGAACAATATATTTGTAAAATACATATGATAGTCTAGCTTTTTAACTTCAGTCTTTTATTGTGAATTTGCTTAAGGTGCTGTCAGAACAATCTGATTGCTGCCGGTTTCATCTACTGTGACTCTTATAAACAGTGAGGTAACACTGCTCCTGATTGTCTGCATTGTTTTCAGAGTATTTTTTATATGCCTATTGGAGTAGTTTATAGATTAATAGAATAATCAATATTCCTTTCTCATTACCTTTATGCCTCACTTAAGAATTATCATGCAGGTTTTCTTTTCTTAATGTGGAGAAAAATGCATGTGACGTTTAACCAAGATACCCTGAGGAAGTGGAAAACAAGGCACATGAATGCTCCACCACATCAAAAGTATGCTAATAGGTGGCAATTGATTATCTAGAAATATAATACCATTTCTTAAATCTTCTGATCAGTGGCTGCCAGCTTTATCTTCTAAGTAAAAGAGAGAAATATGAGCCACACTTTAAATTTTTTTTTAAAAATGCTTTAACATCATTGCTGGTTCACTTCAGTATTTGCTGTAAAGATTTGTTGCTTTGCATGCAATTCAGAGTGGCTGATGGACACGCTTCTGGAATGAATGGTATTTTTGTACATTCACTTCTTTGATGTTAGTTGCTAGCTCTGAAATAGGAAAAGTAAACTGTAGTTAAGGAAAAAAAGTAACTGCCTCCCACTTAATGACACATCGTAGTAGCTATTGGTGGATTCTGTTTCTTATTTATGCTAGCCCAGTTCTGCAATATTTGAATGCTTTGCAAAATGCACTTTAACCCCTGACATTGTGTTTTATTATGTGCATGTTTTGGACAGAGAACCGAATCACAGAGTTTGTGGCACATTGCTACTTGAAGGGCAGATTTAAAAGAAGGCAAATGTGATTTTGCTCCCCCCTCCCAGTGCTCACTTCTCTATGGTTCATCCTGCAGGTTCAGGCTACACCTCAAACCACGGGCTTTGCCCAGAGGAAGTCCTCTCTAGTTCACATTGAGAACAGTCCATACAGCCAGACTGCATGGGTAATGTTAGACCTTGGGGATGTGAAGTCAGTGGAGGCGTTGCACATTATTCAGATTCTAGCTGAGCATACAACACACAGTGGAAAATTTCTCCCAAGAACGATAAGGATTTTATGTCCCTTCTGCATATTTCATTTCACTGTTACATCATCATGACATCTGTTGAAGCATTTTGTTAATGTCAGAATTTTTCATAACTGACATTTAAAGCTTATAACTGCCAGGAGATGCTAACAAAAATTGATGGAGCTTTATTAATGATGTGTTATGAATGGACATCAGCTGGAATTCTGCTCACATTTTAGGAGCTCTGTTCATATCTGACTATTCCAGCTCTTCCAATGTAAGTATTTTAGTTCATTGACAATCTTGCTCAAAAAATCATTCCAAGATTTAAAATTAAAAAATCTGCTTTTTAGTATCATTTTGGTAAAACTGAGTCACCGCTCATAGCATGGTATGTTGTAAGCATTCTGAGAGATCAACCCCAGAAGGAAGTAAAGCTAGAAAGAACTGGAAATCAGTGTGTATGTGGCAGATAAAGCATCACTGTGAACCTGGGAATCAGCATTACGTTAATTAATTGTCCATAAATGTTACTGAGGCTCACTGAGGTATTAACTCCATGAAACAAGGTAGGGGAAATGAACACTAGGTAGGAAATCATGTCAGTTAGAGCTTATCTTCCTAAATAATTTTTTATTGTTGGCTAAAATAAGTCAATCCATCACTGCCCAGGGAGGTGGTGGAGTCGCTGTCCCTGGAGGTGTTCAAGAAAAGACTGGATGAGGCACTTAGTGCCATGGTCTAGTTGATTGGATAGGGCTGGGTGATAGGTTGGACTGGATGAGCTTGGAGGTCTCTTCCAACCTGGTTGATTCTGTGATTCTACCCATGGACTCCAGGTAAATACATGGCCAGACATTGTACGTTAACTGACAAGTGTTACAGTAATTTGTTAATCGTGACTGGTTTATAATGAGATAAAAAGATTAAAATACTGAAATGAAAAAAGTTGTTTTACATACAATATACAGTAAAGTTCATTGCAGCCTCCCTTGCAATTATTGGAAGATCAAAACTCAAAGTTTGTGTATAAGAGAACAAAAAAAAAAATTTAATTCGAATACTTCACCAGCTGAAAATGGTATGTTGCTTTTCAAGGTTGCACAAATTCAGTCTATATTTTCTGTAAATGAGGAGAATACAGAATGAAAGCTGTGAAGCAACAGTCAGGGGTTTTTTTGGAGACCAATGTGACCTGCAGATTGTTCATCTTTGCTTCAGGCAAATGACTTGGCTAATGCACTTCCGTGAAAAACTCCCAACTTGCAGCCACCAGGATCTTTACAAGGTTCCTAAGGGAGCACTAACTTCTGCAGCTGCTGTACTTTCATTAATAATAATAGCAACAATAAGAATTACTGCTGTTGTTATTGCTGTAGAAAGGGACTGTACAAATGTGTGCGATCCATAGCCTTTTCCTGGAGGAATTTACAGTCCAAGAGAAGTGGCTTAAAAGTGGAAAGTGAAAGATACTGCTCCAGACAAAGTATATGTCAACTTTTTTACCTGTTTAAAATAAAAAAAAAACCCCAACCCAAAAAAACCCAAAACAAAACAATTTTCTTGGTATTGGCCTTGATACAGGACAGAGCATAGTGAGTGGGAGACTGAAGGGTCTTGCTACAGGAAGAGTTTGAATCATAGAATGGTAAGATTGAAAGGGACCTCAAGGATCATCTAGTTCCAACCCTCCACCATAGGCAAGGACACCTCCCACTAGAACAGGTCGCTCAAGGCCTCACCCCAACCTGGCCTTGAACACCTCCAGGGAGGAAGCAGTCACAACCTCTCTGGGAAACCTGTGCCAGTGTCTGCACCCCTCACTGGAAATAACTTCCTTCTAACATCCAGTCTAAATCTCCCCTCTGCCAGTTCAAACCCATTGCCCCTCATCCTGTCATTACAAGACCTTGTAAATAGTCCCTCCCCAGCCTTCCTGTAGCCCCCTTCAGATACTGGAAGGCTACTATAAGGTCTCCCGGAAGCCTTCTCTTCTCCAGGCTGCAGAGCCCCAACTCTCTCAGCCTGTCCTCGTAGGAGAGCTGCTCCAGCCCTCTGATAATCTTTGTGGCCTTCTCTGGACCCGCTCCAACACTTCCATGTCCTTCCTGTGCTGGGGTCTCCAGAACTGCACACAGGACTCCAGATGGGGCCTGATGAGNTCCACTGTTGCTGTGACTTCTTCATAAAAAGCCACCAAATTTGTCAGGCAAGGTCTGCCCTTGGTGAAGCCATTGCTGGTTACCACCAATCACCTCTGCTTTGTTTTCCATTTGCCTTAGCAGAGCTTTCAGCAGGATCTGCTCCATAATCTTGTCAGGCACAGATGTGAGACTGACTGGTCTGTAGTTCCCGCAGTCACCCTTTCTTCCCTTCTTGAAGATGAGTGTTGTGTTTGCCCTTCTCCAGTCAGCAGGAACTTCACCAGTCTGCCATGACCTTTCAAATATGATGGACAGAGGTTTAGCAACTTCATCTACCAGTTCCCTCAGGACCCATGGGTGGATCTTGTCAGTCCCATGGACTTGTGCATGTTCAGATTCCTTAGGTGCTCACGAACATGATCCTCGATTATAGTGGGCAGGTCTGCCTGCTCCTAGTCCATACTTTTGCCCTCTGGGACTTGGGCGTTGTGGTTAGAGCCCTTGCTCTTGAAGACTGAGGCAAAGAAGTTATTGAGCACCTCAGCTTTATCCCTATCTTTTGTTATCAGCTGTCCGTTTCCCTTCTGGAAGGGTCCCACATGCTCCCTAGTCCTTCTTTTCTCTCATATACCTGAGGAAGTTGTTCTTGTTCCCTTTAATGTCCCTACCCATATTCAATTCTAGCTGTGCTTTAGCTTTCCTAACCTGAGCTCTGGCTGCATGAACAATTTCTTTGTGTTCATCCCAGGTTGAAGTGTGTTGAGTTTCCTTGTGTGATATATGGTGAATATCCTGCAGGAAGCCTTTGCTCTGACTCATTCTAACAGTCCCTCCAAACTGCTGATACAGTGATCTGAGCATTGGTCTTAAAGACCAAAGTAGGAGGTGCATTTGCTGCTGTGCTGCCTGGTTTTGCCTTCCTGTGTATTGACTTGGCATCTGCAATTGACAGCACTTTCTTGACAGCTGAAAATTGATTTTTCCCAAACATCAATGACAGTTCAGTAGTTAGATAAAATGGGGGTGAGAACCACTATGGAGAGCTGTTCTGTTCATAGGTATTTAAAAATACATGAGGAAATGTAGATCTGAGATGAATTTGCTAGAATGTGTGTAACCTGCACATCCACTTCATTTTCTATACTTATTTAAGTGTCAGGACATTTCTGACCAATTCTGCTTTGTTACAGGTGATGTTTTAATTCCCAGACCGAAGGCACTTCAAAAGTCCTTTCCCAGGAACTATATTTTTCATGATAATAAGGCTGTTATCCTACCGTTAGGATGAAATGAAATGGATAAAATAAAATGAGAAGGTAGACCTGCTGAATTTCTATGCAGTGTGAACTACTATTTGGACAATATCTCCATTCTTAGCATAGTAGAGCTGAGCATTACAACCAGTTTGTGCATGCTAAAGAGATTTTTGCATTATGAGATGAGTGAATGAAAGTTTAAAGTGGTGTAAGACATCTCAGAAAGGAATAATAAGGGAAAAGGAACAAGAAGGGGACAGAATGAAAGATCACTGGTTCATATTCTGAAGGGATATTGAAGAGAATGAACGTAGTGAAGAGGGCTGTTTTGCAGTGTAGAGCTAATGTCAGGCTTTTGGGGTTAAATTTGGAGTAGTCACATGCACTTTGATGTAGTTGTCAGTTAATGTGGGTTCAGAGCTCGGTGAAACAAGCAAAGCAGTCTCATCTTTATTTCAGTATGACTATTTTGGATGCATGTGAACATTTCCTCACGTTCATGAAAACTCCTTGGACAGGCAGCACTAAGAAAATGTCTGTGCCTAGTTCAGGTTCAGAAAGAAATGGAGTAATAGTTGCATCTTTACTCAACCTTTATTAGATTTCTTTTAAAAAAAAATATTTTATAAATATATAACAAGCTAAACATTGCAAAGAGCTATTTGAGCTAAAGATGTGACTGACTATGAGTTAAATTAAGGTTGAACATTAATATAAAGTTGTAACTGTGCAAGAAGCACTCTTTTAAGGTCTTCCTTCACAAAGAGCATTTCTGTGAGTAGAACCCTCTGCTTTCAGGTTGAGGGTCATCAATTTGTGAAAATGGTTTATTTACATGGTGAATAGCATGAGATTTATCTCAGAAATGTGAGAAGTCTTTTTCATGCATCCATTCTGTTCTAGTCTTTGGAAAGTAGCCTGTTCTGGTTGGATGTTAGTGCACTTTGCATTATCATATTATTATTTTATTGCTATCTGCTCCAGTGGCAGAAAAATCTTATATAACACTTAGAAACTTTCTCTTGTATAAACCAATTATTTGTAACTGTCTGCTGAAATAAAGGTAAGGAAACACTGCATACTGAGTCCTGTGAGAGCATTTTATAATCTCCTTGGCAAATGAAACACTCATTTGGTTTTTACAAATAATAGAAATTAAAAAAACAAAACTGAAGAGAAAAGCTCTCCCTCCACCTTCTGGGATAGTTACTTAGAGTAAATTAAAATCAGGGCTGCAAGAAGATCATGCTGGTAATTTAATTCAATGGAGATTATCACTTTTATGTATAATAAAACAATATATGAAATTTTGAAACCATAATCCTTAGGCATCCTTTCATCTGTTCATTCAAATGGGAGTTTTTTGCCTTTGAGTGTGAGTGAATTGCTGCTGAATGCAGAGACTGATATTCTTGCATATAAAAATCCCATTAGACTCTCCAAAAGAGGGTAACAAACTCATCTATATAGATCTGGTACTGCAGTGGAACAGTGAAGGAAACCACAAAAAGCTCCTCAGGACTACCAGGAGAGGCTGACCACAATCTGTGCTGAAATGAATTGAACAAGAGTGGTGGTGACTGCTTACGACTCTTCTAATACAGACCGTACCTGATTTTCTTTTAATGTAGAAAACAATACAATGCTTGATGAAAGCAAACATTTAATTAGAGTAAGTTTTCATGGAAGTGTAGTGCTCAGATGTCTTGGCAGATTTTCTTACAATTCTCTAGAAACCATCTTTAGTTGTATTTTTCAGAACAAAGGAATTTTCTGAGCCAAAGGTACAGGGGAATTAAATATTCATGGTTTAAGAAGCGAGTTTAACTTCTCTAGTACTCTTTTTGCTGTTAATCTACTATTGCAATTTGTATTGTGAGATCACTTCTGGAAGAAATGTCAGGATTTTATCTTTTGGCTGCATTCCTAGGCAGAAAATATAGTGATTGAAACAATTAACTTTGTTATGCACACAGCAGCCTCAGAATTAAAACTGCAATTTTGACTTAGCCAGCGTATGAACTGTGGTGGGCATGTCCTTGAGCTGTGAAAACAGAGGTCTGGGATGAGAACAAGTGCAGCTCCTCCAGAGAATGTGGAAAGGCAGCCTGCAGAAAGGCATGTCTATACATTGACCTGTCTGTTGTGAAAATAGGGAAGAAAGCCAATCACTCCCAATTTTGCAGACATTTTGACAGCTAAAGTAGGTATGAACAATTTGCAACACATGGCATGGGGGATGAAAGTCTCTGAGCTCTACAAATGAGAGTTTCCTGGCTGAAATGAAGTAGCAGTTGAAGGTAGCTCAGAGAAAAACCTGTTTTATCATCCACCATATAGGGACAAATGGATGATGTTACCAAAACCTGGGGAAGATGATGAAGTTGCAATTCAAAAATAGGAACATGTTCAGCTTCAGCGTTTGAAAACTTTTGAGGTTTCTTTGTCTTTACACAGGGATATTCCTCACAAAAATGGATCAGGTCTTTGTATGTAGATTTCTCCCTATATACAGTAATCTCTTGTTGCTTTGAAGGGACTTGGCATCTAAAAATAATTTTGTTGCTATTATACTGATACAGAAGAATTTGGGTTTTGATTGGGGCAAGAACTGAAAGAGTCTCCCGGTGTTATTCTGACAGACACAGGTTTCACTCACCTTGCCTGCAGAGTTCTGTGTAGTCTCAGCTGGACTGGTCAGGAAGGGGTTGGCAACATGTGGAAGAGATTTACATGGCCAAATTTTTCAGCAGTGAAAAGTGTTGTTCCTTTAAAGCACTAGAAGTGAGCTCTACCGATTTTTTATTTTTTTTTTTTTTTAAGGAGGGATTTGAATCGGGTTAGAAGTGAATTGTAGTGAGGCCCAATATAAAAATTATTAAATAGTTTATTAAATATATAAAGAAAATGTCCCCAAACTTACATACAACCACCACATACAGATTCTATTACGGAGTTGGAAAAACTATCTTTGCAGAATGTATATATACAGTCAGATTAAATTTAAACGATTTAGGAAAGGGTTTAAAAAATGTAAGCAACTGGAGAGTCTTGGAGCACAAGCTGCTGCTTAAAGGTTAAACGTAAACACTTCACAAACTTCAGAAAAGAAAGTTAGTCTACTCACTGGTCAGAGTCTCAGTATTTGTAATCCAAAAGTATATGCAGAAGGATAAAGGAGTTAAAATATAGTCCCTGCCACATGGTGGCCTTCCACGTGGTGATAGTGAGGAGTGGTTTTGCTGCTTGCGGAGCTCCAGTGGAGCAGGTTGTCTGAGAAGATTCACGGACACGAGGCAAACCCTCTGTGGCTCTCAGGAGGTCATCGGAGCGTTCAGGCACCTGGGCGAAGCAGGATCCAGGCTGCAGCAGTCCGATCGGGTGCTGTGTATAGCAAAGGAGTCTGCCCTGGAGCGGCAGCCGGCAGGTCCCGGCGTCGCGACTCGTTGCTAGGCTGTTGCTAGGTCATCACCTAGACTCGGCCAGAGTTAAACGGACTTGGGCTCGGCTGAGCTCAGGCGGGCAGCTGCATCCCAGCGTGGGACAAGCCTTTTCAGTCCCTTGGCTCAGTGCGGCAGATAGGCAGGGTCAGCTCTGCCTTGCGTGGGGAAGGCAAGTCCCCAGCTAGGCGCGGTGCAAAGGCACGCAAAGACAAACAGGTATTGGGCAAAACAAAGGTGACAGCATCAAACAAACAAGTTGGGTAGTTTTTTTAGCGTTTTGAAGAGTGTCTTTGGCCAATAGCAACAGATAAAACACCCTTAGAACCAGTCCTGGGTTATTTCACCCAAAAAGGAAGATGCACATGTTTAGCGTCCATGACCTGTGTTTACTAAAGACAAAGCAGGGTGCAAAACAAGGCCAAATATGATGTCTCCGTGGTAGGCTGAGAGGTGCCAAGGCTTTTGTCTGCTCTCCTGCTTCTTCTACCGGGAAGAAGGAGAGAGGGGAGGGGGGCAAGGTGGGTATTCCTGTAAGTGTTTAGGACATGTGGAGACATGTCTTGGATATGTATTTCAGGTATAATTTGGACCTTCCACCGCACTGGTTTAGTTCAGAACTCCTTTGTAAAGTTAAAAAGCTGTTGTTTTCCTTGCTTAGGCCTTCAGAGAGATGAAGATTAATTTGTCTGAATAATTCTGAACTAGAATTGAGGCAGAGAAGTAGCTGACAAACGTTTTCAAAAGTTGCTGATGTAATTTACATACATTAAAGGCATGGCCAGGTTTATTTTGGGGAAGCATCACATTTCTCTAATAGGAAAAACAGAGTGAAAACCACAGGTAGGAATGCCATTACTTAAAGAAATTGAACAGCTGAAAGAAAGACATATTTGAATTTTGATTATTTTCAGTGATGCTCTGTAGTTGATCTAGCAAGCTAATTAAACAGGTTAGAAGCAAAATTGTATGATAAATGTGAAAGTCATTTTGACTTCAGTTTTGAAGACAAGCTTATTTTTACCAGTGTGAATCCGTGAAAATGGGTTTTGCTGCTGTTTGCTTTTGATTTGTTAACAAAATACACATATGCTCTCTGTTGACATAGTTGTTGCTAAGTGTTGAATATTATGGGGGCTTAGACAATAATACAAATTTCATTGTTACTTTTGTAGTTGTGGGTGGTAATTAATTGTGCCGTGGAAAGAAAAGATCCAGGGAGATACCTGATGAAAATGGGGAAAAAATGCATTGTAACAGAACAAGAGGACTCAGTCTCAATTTGTGCTAGGGGAGGTATAGGCTGGATATTAGGAGGAAGTTCTTCACAGAGTGAGTGATTGGCATTGCAATGGGCTGCCCAGGGTGGTGGAGGAGGTGTTCAAGAAAAGCCTGGATGGGGCACTTAGTGCCATGGTCTAGTTGATTGGCTAGGGCTGGGTGATAGGTTGGGCTGGATGATCTTGGAGGTCTCTTCCAACCTGGTTGGTTCTATGACTCTATATGTGCAGAGCTACAGGCTGGGCTCGGAGTGGCTGGAGAGCAGCCAAACAGAAAAGGATCTGGGGGTGCTGATTGACACCCGCCTGAACATGAGCCAGCAGTGTGCCCAGGTGGCCAAGAAGGCCAATGGCATCCTGGCCTGCATCAGGAATAGTGTGGCCAGCAGGAGCAGGGAGGTCATTCTCCCCCTGTACTCTGCACTGGTTAGGCCACACCTTGAGTACTGTGTCCAGTTCTGGGCCCCTCAATTTAAGAAGGACATTGAGGTGCTTGAGCGTGTCCAGAGAAGGGCAACGAGGCTGGTGAGAGGCCTCGAGCACAAGCCCTATGAGGAGAGGCTGAGGGAGCTGGGATTGTTTAGCCTGGTGAAGAGGAGGCTCAGGGGAGACCTTATTGCTGTCTACAACTACCTGAAGGGTGGTTGTGGCCAGCAGGAGGTTGCTTTCTTCTCTCAGGCAACCAGCACCAGAACAAGAGGACACAGTCTCAAGCTGTGCCAGGGGAAGTTTAGGCTGGAGGTGAGGAGAAAGTTCTTCACTGAGAGAGTCATTCCCCACTGGAATGGGCTGCCCAGGGAGGTGGTGGAGTCACCGTCCCTGGAGGTGTTCAAGGCACGTTTGGATGTGGCACTTGGTGCCATGGTCTAGTCTTGAGGTCTGTGGTAGTGGGTTGGACTTGATGATCTTTGAGGTCTCTTCCAACCTTGCTATTCTGTGATACTGTGATACTGTGATAATGCACAGAAGGGTTTTAATAAAGGTGTTAATGTATTAGTTACTGTCTCTACACCAGCATCGTTTTTTCATGTATTTAGGTTATGGAGTTTCATTTAAAACTAAAAAAAGAGTACAACCTTAGTGAAAAGTGGTAGTGGGGAAAATCTGTAACAATGGCTATTTTTCACAGGGTCTCACTGCTATCAGTGCTCAGCTGAGAGCAATTTTATATCTGCTGTTTCTGTTCTTGTCACAGTATTTGCGTCACTCCAGTGTCTACCAGGCTCCATCCCTCTGTCTTTGGCATTGTCCATCTGTGGGAATTCATGGCTGGGAGATGCAGGTCCTGGGCAGACCTGCGGTGGTGGGGGGAGGGGGATGGTTAATCAAGGGTTGGGTGTTCCTCCATACTACTCCCCATTAGTGACATGGAAGTAATGTGTGTACAAGAGCATTGCTGTGATCTTGCTCAGCCAGTGGAGAGAAATTGTAGTAATTGGGCGATGAGGCAGGAGCTGGTGCTAGGTGTGACGGCAGAGGCAAAGGGAACAGGAAATCACCATACGGTGTCATATGTACCTTCTCAATCTTAATTTTGATTGCAGCTGTCAGCATGGCATTGTGGTCCTTCAGTGTGCTGTTTTATTGAGCTCAGTGTGTGGCAGAGATTTTGTGGAAACTGAACCAGTGCTGGAAAGTGATTGGCATAGGGTTAGCTTTATGCAGTTCCTGGGACAGCTGCGTGAGAAGCAGCGATATTGACTTAGCCATGAGATTTTAGAATTAGTTAAAATTTGCATGTTTTTCTTTTTTTTAATCCATGTCTTGTTCTAACTTTTATGTAATTTGGAACTTGTAGGAGATACAGTTGAGATGGCATATTCTCTTACCTCTGCTTGCTTAACTCTGTAACAAGTATTCTGGTTTCTTTCATCTGTTTGCTCTCCTTTAATGCTACAGTTGTGTTTTGTCACACAAGAATGGAATACTTGTAGGAGAAAAAGTGTAAACAGCCCTGCAGGATAAAAAAGTTATGATGAAGTTAACAAAAGATATTCTGTTATTGTGACCAGAGACAACTGGGATTGCAGTGGTTTCTTAGGCACTTTCACCAAAAACCTTGTTTTATGGAGACATTAAAACTGAGCTATTGACCATTCTGTCTCTAGCCATGTATATTGCTTGGGATTGAGAAATGGATTTCCTGCTCTACTGCAGATGAGTGCTCCAGTGCACTTATCAGAGTAGTTCTGTACATTTTTCCTTCTCCTTAATGTTCCAAAAGCATAGTTTCATGGAGAAAAAGGATAGACAGTGTTCTGTGAGTGAGGGAAGAACTGAATCAGCCTTTCAATAGATATTGTCTAGTGAGATAACTTTTCCATAACTGTCCAAATTAACCTTTTATTTTTTTTAATCTATTAAAGATAGTTTGGAACTAGCTAAAATTCTGCCAAAAGTGAAGTCTTTTAAAATCTCCTCACAACACCTAGTGTCTTCTTTCCATTGTTTGATGAGTGAAATTTGATACAGAAGGGAAGAATCTGTAGTTCACTCATGGGTTACAATTGATGGAAGCTTCTTTTTTTGGTCTTCCTTTTTGTTAATGCTTATACAGGACACATTTTTGCCAAACTTCCAAGTTATTAAATAGTGAGTTTGCTTTTTTTTTTTTAATTCATTTGTTGTTGTTTTCTATCAGGTTTTACCTGGCAAGATGATTATACACAGCATGTTATTGGTCAGGAGCTCTCAACCATACACAAAATCCACAACAGACACCCTGATATGTTTGGATCTGAAGGACATGAAACAGGAAGGTAAGTCTTTTTGCTTGGTAGGATTTTGGGAGGGTTTGAAAATTAGGTGAACTAGATTAGCATTGAAGCTGAATTACACACACCACCAGAATCACTCTGTGTATAATAAATGGAAACTAATCATAAAACAATACTGAGAACACCAGTAGCAAAACAGCATGAGTTAAAACAGAATGAGTTACAAACGTCAACCCTCTTGTTCTGATTATCATCAATTTAAGGAATATGGCTTCTGTTGTCAATATAGAAGTCAGAATTCAAAACCTTAGGTCTTTTATCAAGTTTATGCAGTTTCTAGTGTCAATTCATGATTGGCTTAAAATGACAGTAGCTCATCCACAGCAGATTTTATTCTGGAAGAAGCTAAAATCAAAATGAAAGAAACAAAAAGGGGTATTGAATGTCATTCTGAGCAACTAATTACATTTTTGAACTCATATTGTTCAGAAGTATAGCTGTAATTGTTTTCAGGTTCATAGCTTGTCAGCTTTAGTTGCAAAAAATTGGACAGGAAGGAGATTCATTTAAGGTCCCATGACAGAAAACAACGTTGGAACATTTCTATGCTTTGCATTGTAGAGGGCTTTAAGGGCATTAAAGAGTAACCTAGCAGTTATTTGTGGCTTGAGATGCATCTATAATTCTGTGAAGTGGTTTGAGTGTAGGACCTGCAGTTATATCATCTTCATATGCAGTTACACATATACTGTTTTACATGGTCTGCTTCGTTTTGCAGGCTCTAAGTGCAACCCAACCATGCAAGCCCAAGAAGGAAACTTTAAAATTCAGAAAAGTTTAGGAATGTCAAAAATGATAAATTTGTTGGGTTGTGGAGGCTTTTTTGTTTGTTTATTTTTGTTTTTAATGCAATCTCAAATTGCTTTCTGTTAGAAAACATTCTTCAAAATGGGACAAAAGTTGAGCTTCTAGCCTTGTTGGGGAAGTTATTAAATATTGGGCTTTAGATCTTCATATACTGCAATAAGTTGTTTGCATGTACTGCATTTTTTTTTTCCTAGATTGCTCTTTTATGGAAGTAAAATACTGTATAATTAATACTGCCCAGTAGCTCCTGCTGTTTGCCTCAGTTCTGATTTAGTTTATAGATTCTGGCCCTGTATTTCATGTGTTTGTTCATTCAAAAGCATTAAAATCACAGCATCATGTATTTCAGGAGTGCAGTAAGCTAGAAACTTAACTTCTGAAGAAGATACTGATCTATAGATTATCATGAAGGTGATAAAAACATGTGGTTCAATCCATAAACATATTTTCACTGCTTAGATAACCAAAATGCCATTGCCATATGGATTATTCTTTGTATGTGGTACAGAAATGATCCTGGATATCTTCAGGTGGATTTTTTTTTTTTTTGAATGAGCATATCTAAAACTTTTATTCATGATGATAAGGTAAAATAAGTCTGATTTCCACGAGAGCAAGACTATATTCTGCAGTGTTCCAGATTCATAGTTACATGAAAATAAAACATATAAAAAGATTTTTATTTTTAGACTGAGGACAGATGATCACTTTTAGGAGTTGTGTGCAGGTTTCTGCTGGTTTACATTTTTAACTAGAACTATATGTTTTAAAATAACCCAACAAAACCAATCCCAAAGCATTTTGTGTATTGACACTTTAGGAACATCACAATTTCAACTGTGTTCCCCTTATAAGACTTCCTATTGTGGATAGATTTTTCTAAAGTTACCAAGCTGTGCTTCTGAAAGCATTATCTTATGTGCCAACAGTTTAAAGCATTAATTGATTTTTCTGGTTGTCCATTTGCTATGTACTCTGTAGGTCAGAGAACAGCAGGAACTTTTTTCTCTGGCCTCTTGTAGATTCTGCTCAAGATTGCTATATGCTCAGCATGCTCAATGTGCATGCTAAAATCTTATCAAATAATAAATAATTTTAAAAAGCAACTTTATGTAGGTATCTAATTATCAAAGACACATTATGGCAGGAGGATCTTTTATTAAGGGTAACGTGTGTAATGAGAAAATATGAAGTCATACTAATGACTCATTAATCCCCACAGAGCTAGTGAGAGCAAGAAAATAGACTCAGACACTTGAAAGGTAAATTGACTTAGGCTAAATTAGTGTGTAATAAATCTGATGAAACAGAAGATACAGATTTAATCTTTTAAAAAATACTGAAAGTGGGAGCTTGATTTCAAGATGAAAGTTCTTTCTTCAGTGGCTAACTGGAGTGTACATAGTATTTCCTGGGCCCTTATTACATTAAAAAAAAAAAATCCCTACTCTTGAAAGAGGATCCAAGATAAAGGGGAAAAAAAAAATGCATTCTGCACAAGGAATAAATGTCAGTTGTGTTCGTTGGTGCAATTAGGCAAACCCACAAATGTTTCCAGCAAGCTTCAATGTATGAAATGGAGTATAGCATTATTTCTATAATAAAACCATCATTAAATCAGTAATGGGATTCTCACAGCATTTAAAAGGGTGAAGCTTTATTCTAGAAACTGTGCTTATCTATTACTTGAGAAAAGTCCAGAAATAGCTGAGGTGTAGTGATTTAGGTATTGCCACACAAAGGCTTCTGAAGTGCTGGGTGTGTGTGTGTGTGTGTGTTATGAAATATATAATTATTTCTGTGGATAAATAATTCTATGTGTTACTGTCTTTTATATTATAAAGTTCATTGTATGCAAAGTCATTTTTCAGAATGAATTAAAACTGAAAACACTTTCATATGAGTGCACAACAAGAACTTAACTGACAGTCATTTCTCCTACTCCAGGTGCTTTTATGTATTTGTCTTTTATCCATTTTCCAACTTCATTTTGTCCAATTTAAATTAAATCTTTTAATTCAGTTGCAATAGCAGCTCATTTAGTGCATTTTACTATGTGGTAACAGGGCAATCAACAGTGATATTATGGTGAGCTACAAATATTAAAAAAAAACATCAGAGGGATCATAGGATTTTATTAAAGTTGTCACCAAATGAAATATAATGCTTTGGTTTTTTTTAAAATTTGAAGTGTTTAAATGTTAGTGGTATAAAATATTACATCTAGTGTGCAATTTAAATATGACTTGAGGAAAATTACCTTCTCTGTAAGAAATCATGAACCTCAGATTTTTGCTTTTACCACCAGTGTGAGTGATGATATACTGTAAATAATGGCTTGAAGGGGTAACCTAAATACTGTATTTTATCTCTGCATTCAGTTTCAGCTCCAGTGGAAACCCTCAGGGCAGAATTTGGTCTGGTGTTTCAATTTTCCCCTTCTTTTCAGTGTTAGCGAAGAAGAGAGAAAGGTGTTGGAATTAATTGATAAATGAAAGATGAGTGGTTGAAACTTGGATACCATCTATAATGAGAGCCTCTTTGGATTAGTTCATCTCTACTGAAGCAGAAAACATACAGCCCAGGTCTTTCTGGGAGAAAAAACTGTGTAACAGTTTTAGTCTGGCTTTAAGTCGCAAACAAGGTGGATAATGTTACCTGCATGTACACCCTCCAGAGTAAGGCCAAATTTAGAGCTCTGGAGTAAAGCAAAAATAGAAACAGCATGAGAAGGGATCAAAATGAATGGTGTTAAGATTGCCATAGTGCTCCATGTAGCAAACTTTTGTTTTTGTGGAGTTTGTATACCTGATACATAGCTGGTGGTTTTACACTGAGTGGGTGGAGGGCTTTTCTGGTACTTCACAGCGAGCAGCCCTGCGAGGACTGCTAGTTGCAATGCCAACCACAGTAAATTAGGTTATTAATTGCATTTATTCAGATTAAATTAGTTGTGGCACTCATTTGATACATCTGTAAGCACGAAAGAAAGTCTGTTGCTTTGAGCTTAAAGTAAAATAGTTAAACCCAGTGTTTGAGAAGAGAGGTTATCGGGAGTAGTCAGCATGGATTTACCAAGGGGAAATCATGCT
The DNA here is from genome assembly GCA_013399055.1 of Ramphastos sulfuratus. Lineage (NCBI taxonomy): Eukaryota > Metazoa > Chordata > Aves > Piciformes > Ramphastidae > Ramphastos > Ramphastos sulfuratus. Next base: position 460,446 of record WBNM01039257.1, on the reverse strand, counting down.
TGGCTAACCTGGTAGCACTCTATGATGCTGGAACTGAATGGGTACCATAGCAAGGCCTTTCACACTGTCTCCCATGACATCCTAGTGAGCAAGCTCAGGAAGTGTGGGATGGAAGAGCAGACAGTGAGGTGGATTAGGAACTGCTTACAAGATAGAGTTCAAAGAGTGGTGATCAATGGTGCCAGGTCCAGCTGGAGAGCTGTAACCAGTGGAGTCCCACAGGCATCAGTGCTGGGTCTGGTGCTGCTCAGCATCTTCATCAGTGGCACTGATGAGGGGACAGACAGACAGACAGAGTCTGCTCAGCAAGTTTGCTGATGACACCAAACTGAGAGGCTTGGCTGAAACAGCTGAAGGCTGTGTGGCCATACAATGAGTCTTGGACAGACTGGAGAGCTGGGCACAGAGGAACCAAATGAGGTTCAACAGGGATAAGTGCAGAGTCCTGCACCTGGGGAGGAAGAATAAACTGCACTAGTACAGGTTGGGAGGTGATCTGCTGGAGAGCAGCCCCATGGAGAAGGAGTGCTGGTGGCTAACAAGTTATCCATGGCACAGCAATGTGCCCTTGTGACCAAGAAGGCCAACAGGATCCTGGGCTGTATTAAGAAGAGTGTGTCCAACAGATCAAGGGAGGATCTCCTCCACCTCTACTCTGCCCTGGTGAGACCTCATCTTGAGTACTGCCTTCAGTTTTGTGTTCCCCAGTTGAAGAGGGACAGGGATCTGCTGGAGAGACTCCAAGGGAGAGCTACAAGGATGCTGAGGGGACTGGAGCACTGCCTGATGAGGAGAGGTTGAAGGACCTGGGGCTGTTTAGTCTGGAGAAGAGAAGACTGAGATTTAATAAATGTTTATAAACATCTGAGGGCTGGGAGTCAGGAGAGGGGAGGACAGGCTCTGCTCACTTGCTGCCTGGGCTAGGACAAGGAGCAATGGATGGAAGCTGCAGCACAGGAGGTTGCACCTCAACACAAGGGAGAACTTCTTTACTGTAAGGGTCCCAGAGCACTGGAACAGGCTCCCCAGACAGGACATTCTGTGATCTTCTATTTGGAAAATGACACAATGGTACTTTCTCAAGCTATGCCCCTGCGTAAGCATCACCATGTGGGCTGGTAGAATAAAATTTTGCTCACAGTGGCATGGAGACATTGCAAGTGAAAAAAGGCATCTCCTGAGCTGGCAAGGTCTTCTGCCTGAAATAGTTCATGACTGAAGAAGTGCATGGGCATGTGGGTAGGAGATGGTGACAGCAAAAAGGTGATTCTGCTCACAACAATGTGTTGCTCCAGGGAAGGAAACAGATTGGGAACCCTCTCTGCTTTTTTGCACAAGTAATGAAAGAGTTACTGATGCTGATGTTTAAATTATCATTATCATTGACATGTTGTCGATGGAGAGCTGGTCATAATTCAGATTCATTGCACAGTGTGCTCTCAATCCCATATAAACACCTCTGTGCTGCTGCTGTTTAATCACATTTTCAGTTCTTCTTTGCAAACATCACCAAACTGTGTCTAAACCACTTGGGAAACACTTTTATGCTGTGAATTCCAAGGCACGTGAGAAGATCACAAAAGATACTTGTTCTGTCTCATTATTCCCTTTTAAAGCCTTTTGCTGGAGCTGAATTGCCTTTTTTGTTTTGGTTTGGTTTTCTTCCTGCATAGTCTCCATGTATTCTGTAAATTGGTGCATGGCCAAATTGATGTTGAATTTCATCATCATCCAGCAATTTTTTAAAGAATCTTAGAACCAGCTCTCATTTGGGGTGCAACTAAATTATTCATATTTTCTTTATATAAGCATTTTATTCTCACTATGGCTTTGGCTTGATGTAGGCATTTTATTTGATTTACTGCTGGATCATTAACCTTGGTTGGTAGAGTAAATTGTTAATAGTGCAATATTTTTGGACTGCCTTTTGCTGAAACATTGAATTTCCTATTCTTTTGTGGTTGCTAAGCTTTTGAACTAGTCTTTGATTATATGTTGAAGTAACTTCAGTGGTTTGCAATGCCTTTTCAGTTGGGCACTTTGTTCATTGTACAGATTGGTAACTTAACTTTTCCTCGCTCTTGCCGTGCAGGACATTGGAACAGGATGCAGACAATGAAAGAAATTATGAGCTGGAAAATGATGTCAACTTGGCCAAGTCTCTTCAGCAATATCTTAAATATCTTGGTATTTTCTCCCAGTCTGCAACTACAAATTTGTATCCTAGAAAGATGAGTGACAAAGCTTCGGTCAAGGTAGTATTTTTAATCTGGTGCCTACATTATGTGATTTTTATTTTTTTTTTTTTTCTTCTTCCTTTTTCCCTGAAGTTTCCTTATTTTTCGGTTTTTCTTTCTGTCTCAAGACCACACATTGTTTCTTCCTGCCACCTCTGATTGGTTATCATAACCAATTGTGTCCAGTTCTGGGCCCCTCAATTTAAGAAGGACATTGAGGTGCTTGAACATGTCCAGAGAAGGGCAACGAGGCTGGTGAGAGGCCTCGAGCACAAGCCCTATGAGGAGAGGCTGAGGGAGCTGGGATTGTTCAGCCTGGTGAAGAGGAGGCTCAGGGGAGACCTTATGGCTGTCTACAACTACCTGAAGGGTGGTTGTGGCCAGGAGGAGGTTGCTTTCTTCTCTCAGGCAACCAGCACCAGAACAAGAGGACACAGTCTCAAGCTGTGCCAGGGCAAGTTTAGGCTGGAGGTGAGGAGAAAGTTCTTCACCGAGAGAGTCATTCGCTACTGGAATGGGCTGCCCAGGGAGGTGGTGGAGTCACCATCCCTGGAGGTGTTCAAGGCAGGTTTGGACGTGGCACTTGGTGCCATGGTCTAGTCTTGAGGTCTGTGGTAATGGGTTGGACTTGATGATCTTTGAGGTCTCTTCCAACCTTGCTTGCTTATACTATGATAACTGCACTAGCCAAGTTTTCTCAAAAAAAGTTGAGTCAGCTTCACCATTGCACTTGTTAGAGCTTTTCTCATCTCAAGCATTTTACATCAATTAGGGATGGGTTATATCATGGGGAAGGAGGAAGAATAGGATAAAGGTGGTAACATTTTTGTTGCCTGATATGAAACTCTTCTTAGACCATCTGAAGTGCATCTCTTCAAAAAGCTGGTTGAACTTCCATTTGAATTCTTACTCATGTTTATGGTGCTTAGAATAAAATTAGTATAATCTTTGAGCAGATTTTTATAATGCACCTGAACTCTACCTCAACATTTCTGAATTCTTACCGATCATAAAGGAAGTCTATTGTGGTCAATTAAGGTTCCTACATATATGTTACAGATAAATAGCTAGGAAGATAAATCACAACCATTAAATCTTGAGTACTACTTATGTTAAAAAAAAACACAGAAATGCCTATTTGAGGATTAAAACAAAATTTTCATTTCCTGGAGAAAATCTGTCTCACTCTGGGATGGAATTTGAGAACCTTGTAGAAATGATTGAATGAAGAAGTTGCATAGGACAGACCCTTAAAACCCTCTGCCTTTTGCTCAGAAAATATTTTTATCCAAAGCAGTCTATTATTTTAAAGAAATAGGCCACTACTATAGCAGTCCTTTGCATGAATAAAGCATAAATGCAGCAGCCTTAGCTAATAAATATACTGAAATTTTATGCAAAGGAAGTGTAGGCTCAGAACTACTGCTGTGTGTCTGCAGCAGTAGCTTCCTACAGCAGGATCAGTTCTGTCAGCTGTTTAGCCATGACCTAACTGAAATGTTACTATTGTGAGCTAAAAGTTTCCAGTTTCACTGACTAGCATATATAATACCTCTGATTTATGGCACACATCATTAGGTATTCACTTAGGGTAAGAGAAACTCACAGGCATGGAGGCTTTGGGGATGGGTGAGTGACCACCTTCATGGCACTTTTCCTCCACTCTCTACAAGTGGGCATTGACTGCAGTGAGGATGTCCTGCTTCAAATCACTGTTTTTTCAGAGACAAGAAAACTTGCTCAAGAAGTGTTTCAGTGGGTCTGGTGCTGTCATACAGGTTCATAAATAATCCATATGGCTGAGACCTTCTGTGGGGAAACCTGCTGTGATAACACCACCCACCAACCTTATCGAGTGTTGCCATGGAGATGGGTACTCTGAAGCCTGGGGAAGTAGGATAAAGAGGAGAAAATCTGGAAATGAAGCACATATAGGAGCAAACTGTACAATTCTATTTACTAAGGAACATATTTAAAACTCAGACATTGAGTCATGTGTGTTACTTGTAATTTAAATTTATTTTTTAAGGGAAAATTATCTTAAAAATTAGCAATCAATCATGAATTTTAAATGATCCTGGAGATATTTCTTTATCCTCTGCAAATCAAATGCACCTGCTATTCTTTAAAAAGAAAAAGGAAGGGCAATGTGTTTGTACCCTGATTCATTGGATCATTAATGGAATAACATTTAAACAAAACAGAAGATTTTTCCTACTCTAGGAAGTGTGTGGGGGGAAGGTAAAATATAATGGTTTGAAAAGAGTAGGATAGAAAGTAGCTGGAAGAGCTACATCTGATGTGGTCATTTGACTTGAAATTGAAAATGTCAATTTATACACTGCAAGTGCATCCTTCAACAAAATCTCGGTACCTTAATTTTGTATTTCATATATGGATAAATTATGAGCCTTATTAAGCATTGTAGCAAAATCTTATCTTTTTAACTTTTCTTGTACTTTTCTGATTGGAAATAAGGGTAATCCAGAGATACTTAAATTCAGAATTGCAACTTTTGGGCCTTTGCCTTTCTTAAAACTAAATTTCTTTCAAGTATATATTTACCTCTGTCAATTCATTCTTGCTGTCAGGGAACAGGAGATGTAACACTACTCCATTTGCTTTGATACCTTACCTGTTCTGAAGTATAGCTGAGTCTTACAGAAATGTAGCTCTTCCAGGCAGATTTCCTGAGTGAATTCTGATTTCATCCAAATATGTCAGTAGAGCAATCTGGCCAAGAATAAAACAAAGGAAGAAAAAAGACAAAAAGGCTCGAACACATTTCTTATACTCCAGAAGTATTTAGTATTTTAATGCAAATATTTTAAAGTAAACTGGTCTTAATTTTCCTATTCTCTGAAGATACCACATGTCTTATCAGACTAAGAGCTTCAGTGTTATTAAGTAAACAGCACCCATACAGTGATGCATAACCTTCTGAGACACAGCAAAACCTGGTTCCTTTGTTCAAACAGCTGTCACCTTGAAGCTTGATACAACAGTGACAGAAATAATGCTGTTAAATCACCTGATGGACCAAAATTCCTGTTATGTCTACCATTTATTGCACCAGCTTCTTTAAGTGATTTTTCTTCTCAGTATTTAGACAGTATCTACTTTAGGCTGTAATTTAGGCAGTTGATAATAACTTTGCTGGTGGATAAATAGCAGTAGATCGGAAGACCTGGCGGGTCTGATTCTTGAGGATCACAGCTGGAAAGAGCATTTCACTTCAGTTCAGCTGGGAAAGAGCTGTTCAGAAAATGGGCACTTGGTGGCATTTGTTACTTAAGCATTAGCTAGTGGGGTTTTGTTTCAGGTTTTTTCCCTCCACTTGGACTTGATGAAGTCACAGAAGGCTGCATTATTAATATTTGTGATCCCTTTCAACCAAACCTGGACTTATTATGGAAAAGAACATGTATCTAGGAACATATACATAATGAGAGAGCGTGGTTTGTCTTATCTACTGAGGGAAGAAATAGAGGCTTCAAATCACATTAATTCCCCTGCTCTTCTCTCCACTTAGATCAAACCCCTCTCATAGGAAAAAAACCCAAAACAATCAGCAACCAAACCCTGAAAAAAATGCTACACTGTTGGTATTCCTACAGACACTGAGAACTGGAGTTTGTTGGGTTTGAAGGCAAAGCACATAGCTGATATTACAAAATCTAGGCAGTTGTTAAAGGAGATCTTGCTTGCATTGCTGCTCATGTAAACCCTGCTGGTGAGTTCAGTGAGCATTTGCATAGCAGGAGCATGTGAGGAGCCTTGAGGAAATATTTAAATAAAGGAGGTGGAAAATGAAGGGGAAAAAAAAAGCTGTCCACAGCTGCTGTTACAGCAAAGCAAAATAATTGTTAGGGAAACAAATACCTTGTCTACATTTCACCAGTCCTTAGCCAAAGCACTGAGGAATGATCTTACATTACTGGTCTTTTTTAAGTCCACGTGTCTGCAGCTGAATAGTTCCAGGAGATTTCAGTTATACTGCTTTCATCTGACCAAGGATAATTTTTTAGTCATCACAGAAAGAGAAGAAGATTTGGGCCTCGATCCAAATGTGCTTAAAAGTCTCAAAATCAGAAAATAAGAAATGCTTCACCTGAAAGGCTGGATTTTAACTTGAATTTGCTATTATTTTAACATAATCTCTTGCCTTCTAGTAGCCTTACTTGTGCATTTTTTAATGCCTCAAGCTAGCAAAAGTGCAGTGTTGTGGTAGCATGTCACTGCGCTGGGCTCATTTCGGACACTGCAGCTATAGCACACAATAGTCATGTCCACCACACAGCCTGATAGTTTTTTCCTTGCTTTTGAGTAACCTGTACTAGTGGGAAGTGTCCCTGCCTATGGCAGGGGGTTGGACCTAGATGATCCTTGAGGTCCCTTCCAACCCTACCATTCTATGATTTTAATCTTCAGCACTACTCCAGAGCTGGACATTCCATCTGCTCCTCTGGAAATCCTGAACGTTTTGCAATCCTGAAGTTGTCTGCTATGCATGTGCAGTGCTGCATTTCTTCTTCTTCTTGAAGGGGTCTTTTTTTTCAGCCAGTCAGGAAGGCAGTTAGTGAAGCTTGACCGTGGTTCGTTCTACCCAAATTTGGGCAGAGCACAGCCTTGCACAAGGCAATCCTGTGTACCTTGTTTACCCCAGGGTTCAAAACAAGTCTGAGCAGGCCACAGTCCTCAGACTCAGTGGCTCCAGATTCTTTTGTCTTATTTCCTGTGGTTGCTTCTCCCCAAAACAGAAGGAGGGAGAGCAGAAAAACATGCCTGGGCAAGCCAGGACATGTACAAGCCTATTTTGGCCTGCTTAGGCCTACCACAACAACAAAGCATTGGGTAAAGCTTATATTTTAGTCCTCAGTACAAGAGGGAGCCTTCCTCCTATTCTCTCCTTTCAGGTTCAGGGACTAGTACTCATAATTTTATTGGATTGAAAATGAGTTGTTTGATGCTTTTTAACTGGAAGAACTAAGATGTATAATAATTACGAAAAAAGATTATTTATTTTAGAAAATCTGAGTGCACAAGTGCTCAGAGATGTACCCTGAACTTCTCTGCAAATAATAATTGCTGTGATTAACTAGTAAGAAATTACACAGTCATTGCTCATTTTAATCTGGATCTTTAATTCAAAAAAGCAAGGACTCTTATTTATCTAACACTGATTAAAACACAGTACTGAATGAAGATCATCAGAAATTGATTTGAAGGCTGTCTGCTGAAAAGTCAAAAAGCTTTCTGCAACATTTAAGCTCTGCTTATATAAATGTAAAATTTAATGTTTCATATATGTGGGATGATGTATAAGTAAGAAAAATGTAATTCACCTTCTGCATAAACACTTCCATAAAAATATCAGGAATAATTGATAAAGGAGTGCATTCCTGAAGCTATAGAATTGCCTGCCTATTGGCATGCCTATACAACAACCATTAGAGTAATGCCTGAATGTCTCACAGGGGTTGATGGAGAAGGCTTCAAGGAGAGCTTATAGTAGCCTTCCAGTATCTGAAGGGGGCCTACAGGAAGACTGGGGAGGGACTATTTATAAGGTGTTGCAATGACAGGGCAAGGGGCAATGGGTTTAAACTGGCAGAGGGAAGATTTAGACTGGATGTTAGGAGGAAGTTCTTTCCAGTGAGGGTGGTGAGACACTCGAACAGGTTGCCCAGGGAGGTTGTGGCTGCTCCCTCCCTGGAGGGGTTCAAGGCCAGGTTGAACGAGGCCTTGAGTAACCTGTTCTAGTGGGAGGTGTCCCTGCCTATGGCAGGGGGTTGGAACTAGATGATCCTTGAGGGCTCCTTCCAACCTTACCATTCTATGATTCTATGTATCTATTTACTTAATGCCATTACAAAATGGGGAATAAAGAATACTTCACCTCACAGACAGATGAGACAGCTTTTCTGAGGTTGGGCAATAGTTTTTTTTTGGAGTATAAACTAAAAGTTAAGCATCCAATCCCAGAAAAGTACTTCCATCTTTTGGAACATTATCTCCATGGTTCTTTTCAGTAATAAAACATTAATGTTGTCTTAAATAAAAGAATCAAAACTCAACCAACCAAAAAGAAACGACCCTAACACTCAACAAACAAGCAAAAACCCATAAACACCAGAGCAGAATTCATTTGATCAAGTACAGATGTTTATATTGGTACAAGTCAGCCTAAACTATTTTTTTTGATCAATGAGGAGAAAAAAAGGAATTTTCAAGTTAGCATCCAACCATATTAATTTAAATCTATAAGACATTCTAAATTCCATCCTGTTGGCCATCTTGCAGGAATCTGGTGAGGACAGCATATTTTCTGGGAGGACTGGTATCCATACATTTGAAAATCTAACAATATCTAACAAAGTGTAGTAAAATTAGAGTTAGTTTGGGACACAAATGGAGAGGCTGGTGATCTATCTAACAACATCTAACAAAGTGTAGTAAAATTAGAGTTAGTTTGGGACACAAATGGAGAGGCTGGTGATCTATCTAACAACATCTAACAAAGTGTAGTAAAATTAGAGTTAGTTTGGGACACAAATGGAGAGGCTGGTGATCTAATGTGAACTGTGATTTAATTTTTTAATTAATAATTCATCAAGTGAAATGTCTGGTTGCTAGTATTGCATTCTTTGATACTTAGACCTAACACCTACCTTTACCTGCAACCTGTCAGTTTATGTACAATGTAGTGACAGAATTTCCACATAGAAAAATTAACATAAAATTATAATTTTCCTTTTTACACAGCTACCTTGTAAAGATGAATTATTTCTACAATGATTCGAAAATACAAATGCTGTGGAAAAAGAAATTATAGATTATGTGTGTCAAGTCTGAAGCCTTACTTAAAAGGGAAGTTAAATAATATCTGTTAATTCCCAGTAAAGCCCAGATAGTTTTAAAATCTGAACTACTGACTGGACAATGAGACTTGCTTCATTGTCAGGTCCCTTCACACACCTTCAAAATCAACTCTTTTTTTTGCCAGATACTATCTGTTTGGAGTTTTTGCTTCTGTCATTTCTCTTGCAGTCTTGCTCTTTGTCTTTTAAATATTTACTCATAGTTCTTCAGTACACTGGACTGAGTAAATATGAGATAATGGAGCTGGTACAAATTTTAAAGTGTAGTCTACATTTAGTTTTAGATCATCCTCACCAAATGAGAGGGCAGAGTTGAGAAAAATGCAAACTTATTTTACCTAACCTCTGCTTGAGTGTGCTGGTGCTTGCATTTCAGGACAGTGCAACAAAAAAAAGCTTTTTTTATAAAGGGAAGATACTTCACCTTAACCAGTTGTTCAGCAAATGGTTGATTTCAGTGGGCTTGTAGAGATGGATGCTGCACATCTCTGTTCACTTGCATTTCTTTAGTTAAAGGTATTCTCAAGACTCATATGTCAGAGTTCTAAATATATTGAATTGGTGTTAATGTGCTCAGCTTTTGGCAGATGAAGATCTTCATGTTTCTATGTAAATCATCTTTAGAGAATGAGTTAGCTCAATATACCAGCATATGCCTACAGAAAATGTTTAAACATCATTTACTGAAACCTTAAGTAACAGACTTACTGAGAGGAAAAACTATTCTTAGGCAGGAGAAGCTGACACACCCCAGTGTAGCTACAGCACTGATCTCCACACTGCACAATTCCTACCAGCCACTGGGGCTTGACTGTCACTTTTTGGTTCCTGTTGACAATATTGGGAAACTTCTGAATGCAGTGGCATGGCAGGACTAAGTCTGCCTCAGGTCTGTGTCCTCACAGCTACCCAATAGCCAAATGGAGCAGATACTGCCAAAAAACACCATGGTGCCTAGGGTCTGACTCAGCCCACCATACACACATAAGAGTGTCTCACACAGAAAAAATAGTTAGAAATTGAGTTTATTAAGAAGATAGGATTGGCTATGGTGATCAGATGTAAGGCATGGTCAGAAAAGTGTGCTGGCCAGCCTGCCTACATGCTGTCAGTCCCTTTCACTCACCCTTTCCTGATGTTTTACCACAGCTGTTCCCCAGTCTACCTTGATCCTCCAGCTCTGGTTCTTCCTATAAACATCTCATAATATAGCTTGCAGAATCCTAAGATGCTCTTTTTGGCATACCAGAAGGAGTCCCACAGTTCTGTAGGCAGTAATCTTTTCAATCTGCCTGGCGATTCAGAGAGCTTCTCCCACTGACGTGTCTGGTGGGTGATGCTCCTGGACACCATGGCTAATGTCACTGTGATGTCCCAGGCAGGAGCCTAGGACAGGGGCCTCATTGGCATTGATCAGCTTACTTTGGGTTCATCAGTCCATCATTTTTCTCTCCAAACATTTCATCCTTTATATATGGAGACAAGCCGGGTTATTGTGTAACCCAATGTGTAAAACTAGCATTTTTTGGTTGTGACAAGCTAATCATGAATGCTGTGGAAAGACCATCCACCACTCCTACACAAAAAGAAACTTTGTTTTAACCCATAAATGGAGATTTTTCAGAAACAACCAACCAGCACTTAGTTGTGAAGACTAGAGCCAGTAAGTTTCTCAGCAGTAGAACAAGCCACAACCAATGATAGAAATTACTCATGCAGGAGTCTGTTGGAGAAGGTTGAGGGTGGGCATGCAACTGAGATCATTCCAATGGAGATCAAGAATAGCTGGGAACATTTAAAACTTTAGAATTAATTTCTTAAAGAGTAACCTACACATGAAAGGAGACAATGTATTTATCCTTTCTCTTTTTTAATTTTGTTTTGGGGCATTGCTTTGAAGGGTAGAGTATGCTGCTCGCAATCAAATCCCTGTCAACTGAAATTGCAGCAGTGAGGTTATTGAATGGTATGCAGTCAGACCCCAGACAGTGTTGTTACACTGCAGTTTCACAACCATGAAGCAAAGACATCACTAGTTTTGATCAAAGATGACTCTGAAGACCCCTTTTTCTTGATCAAGCTTTTGACACTGCAAACCACAGGGTGTTAATTAGCAATCTTTGCCATTTTTATTTCTCTGATGTAGTTCTTAAGTGGTTTCAAATCTATTGTAATTCTTGGAAACAAAATAGGAGATAGTTAAAGAAAACTATTAGTGAAACAGTAGGTCAGATGAGATGACTGTATTGTGAAGGCCTGTGGCCTAAACCTGTGAATCTTATAAAAAGACCATGGGTTGATCCTATCCCACAGCTGTGAGAAGCACTAGATTGTCCTTTTTGCTAGTTTCTGGATTCCAAATTAGTCTTCAAAGTTCATTTTTTAAGCATGGTGTCTTATCATTATCTATGGTAAGTGAAAAGGTCATTACCAGCTGGTGGAAAAGGCTTTTGCTCTGCTATTGCTTAGAAAATTGAATTCTTTCATTAGCTTTACCTATCATTTTCAGACAAATCTAACACTGAATTTGATGCAAAGGCTGTGGTGTTAGTACCATGTCTACAGCACACACACACTCGTAAGTAGACTTCTCCCCTTTCAGCTGGCTTAAACCTCACTGGAAGCCTACTCAGGTATCCTACTGATAGTGCAGCACTGTATGGGAACAGCAGCTTACCTGCTGAAGGGATTAAGGCTTTGCTAGCATAGGACTGGCCACTTCAGCTATGGTAAGATCACAGAATCATTTAGGTTGAAAAAGACCTTCAAGAATGAGTCCAGCCATTAACCCTACTCTACCAAGTCCATCATTAAGCCATATCCTCAAGCATCACACCTATACTGCTTTTAAACACAGCCAGGAATGGTGACTCAGCCACCTCCCTGTGTAGCCTGTTCCAGTGCCTGACAAACCTTTCAGTGATTATTTTTTTTTTTTTCCTCTAATGTCCAAGCTAACTCTCCCCTGGTGCAGCTTGAAGCCATTGATGCTGTACTGCTTGCATAACTCCATCCCAGGAACTTCTACACTGTCTTCCATTCCATGACACCTGTTTAGTTCTCAGGTTGTGATCTGTCAAGCCACTGAGAGGCTGACAGAGGTGCAGCTCTGAATCCAGGACTTAAAATCCAATTTGTGTACAATCACTTGGTGTTTTTGATACATTTCCTTTCTTGATTGTGCTTGTCTGCAAGGAAATCACAGATCTGTTGATGGTAAAGGATGTTTGGACTTGTTAAGTAGCTCATCAAAAGCCAGCCCACATCCTGTGACCTTCATCTTCCGTGAGTGGTTTGAGAGTGTCTGGTAGTTTTGCTCCCTCTAAGATGTGATTTATTAGTAAACCTTTAGAGGCAAAAGAGACAACTGGATATAGGACAGAGATCCACATTAAGCTATAGCTACCCAGGCTGGATTGAGCTGACTTAATGTCCTTCTACGACTGAACGAGGATTGCCCTATTCACTCTGTTATGTTTTTCCCATTCCCAGCTTCTTGTTCCTCCTTCCCTTATACCCAGGAAGCCCTCCAAAAGGTGGAAGGTATAGAATACAAGGATGGGAAAGACAGTTTATGTGAAATCTCTGTGAACTACTTGATGTGCCTGGGACTGCTTTGTGTTATCCTCTATGATTCCTTCTAGGAAGTAAATATCATTAGAGAGCTAATTACCCCATGCAAAGACCCATTGAAATGGGGAGATAAATACCTGTGACTAGTAGTTTTTTTACAAATAGGCCTTGCTTTTAAGTAGGTAAGCAGTGTTCAGCTTGTATTTTGACAACTGCCTTTCCTCTTGGTATTGATCAGAGCAGTGGATACCCTGCAGCTGCTGCACCGAACCAGAGCTACACTGCTGTTGTTTGATAACAATTCCCAGGGGCCATTAAAATATTTCATGCACAAAGCTTTTTGATCTCTAGCTCTGTATTATTTGACACTGTCTTAGTCTAGACCAATTTATTGATATTAACAAAACATGCTTCTAATGTTAAGACCACCTGCCAAAGTCAAAATCATTGTATTGGTGGACCACAAGCCAAAGAAGCCAAAGTGCCTTTTTTTCTGTAATAAAGTTGCTTAAGCCATAAATTTACAAATCATGGTATGGAATCACGGGATGAAACTCTTCAATCATTTCTCAGGGGAAAGCTAAGTCTTTTGGAAAGCAAGGGTTATGAATATATATTATAAAATTGACTGTCTGTTATCAGGAGAAATAAAATTGTTCAGATGCAGAACAAATTTTTGTCCGTAACTCCAGAACTAGATAAAATCTATTTTTTTTTTTTTATTTTTTTTTTTACCTCCCTTCATCTCTGGAAGAGCTTATGAGCCTTACTTATTTCATTTTTATAAAATTAATTATAAAATATATAAATATTTGTTTTTCTGGCCAGGTTCTGCTATTTTCTCTTCTCTGGAGTATATAATCTCTGTCATCTCTGTGTATATGTGTGTAAATACCGCATACACAGATCAACTTTGAGGTCTCTTAATTCTCTATGATATCTTTCTCTTGCTTTTCACCAATTTTATAAACTGGTTTACAAAAATTCACAATTTTGAAATTGACAATCTACATAGGTACTACAGGTTCTAATGATTGTTTTCCTGGTTGGTAAAACACTAAAGGGTTATGCTTGCGATCCCTGCGTAGCAGTAATCATTACAAAGCAATAATGACGCAGTCCCTTTTTCCGTCTTCTGTTCCCTTTAGAGCTACATCTATGATGATCCTATCAGGTACTACATGATGCAAAAATCCAAAGAAAGAGCACCTCCTGTGGCCCGTGCATCAACATCCCATCAACAGCGTGCTGAAAGTCTCCGTGGGAGGACCCTCAACCAGCCTCAGCCAGACAAGTTATCGCTAGAGTCAGAAATGGGGCTGGACCAAAAAACTCTGATGGCTGCACTGCGTACCTACATCACTCAGAACTTGTCAGCACAAAGCAGTGATAAAAGCTCTCACAGCAGGACTAAAGAGCCTCACATTTATGCTGATAGATTCCACTCTTCACAAGTCAGTCCTTTTGATGGAACTTTTGCCAAAGGAAAAGAAGTTTTTAAAAGGAAGAAGCTGTTCCAGCCAAGACCTGCATCTGGAGTGCTGCGGCCAACCCCTGAGATGCTGAATCATAATTCTGTGTCCCAGAATGATCTAAGGGACCCTCTGAGTGCAGTAGATGGTAAGGTTGATGTTCACTTAATTTAAATTACATGTTTTATCTCACATTCATGAGGCATTTTTGAGGAGGGGGAAAAAATTTTTAAAAAAAGGCCTTCTAATATGTCTCCTACAATTGTNTCCCTGGAGGTGTTGAAGGTCAGGTTGGAGGAGGCCTTGAGTGACCTGTACTAGTGGGAGGTGTCCCTGCCTATGGCAGGGGGTTGGAACTAGATGATCTTTGAGGTCCTTTCCAACCTTACCATTCTATGATTCTATGACATTCTATAACAACCCATTTACTGGACAGTAATTTTCTCCTTTTTATTTTTTTCCCTTGCTAGTGCTGTTCAATAATGACCAGATCATGATTTATTTTGTATATGATAGCTTGACAAATGAAGATGGCAGATAGCATCTCAGAGGATGCTGTAATATACTTTTAAGTGTTGTTTTCTGAGACAAGATGGCTCTTCACACCATGACTGATGATCAGTCAGAGTATAGAAAATAACTTCCATTCACTTCATTGTTTCTTTAAACTAATCTAACTATTGATGTTATTCCAGGAGTTCAGAATTCCTGAAATCAGAAAGAACTGATCCTCAGCCTTTGCCAGCAGTCACATCTGCTACACTGTAGTCACCACTATCCCAATGGATTTTGGTGAGAGTTCCTTTGAATCACTTCTGTAGTGGCTATCATCCATAAAGTTTACAGTTCTTTGATGTAAAAAAACAAAGCCAAACCCACTCAAAACAAACAAACAACAAACAAACAAAAAACCCCAAACAGACAAACAGAAATCCCCAAACCAAAACACCCCAGAACCCACAGAAATGTCAGAGTTCAAGCAGAGGAAAGATAATGCTTGCAATCTAAAGGATGCTCAGAAGTGAAAGCATTCTTGGTATGGTGCCCAGAGATAATAGGTTTCAAGAACAAACTATAATGTAAAATCAAATCCAGGTGGCATTGTAAGTCCCTTGCACAGGTTAGACAATTTTGTTGCTAGACTAAAAACAAACTAGACACATGCTGGTTTCATTATCCTCCAGCTGTTCCACTTCACCTTTCCTAGTAGGAGCCAACTGGGAAAAAAATGCTTAACACTTAGAGGGAATAACATGTTTCACAATTCATTGGGTTGCACTACTTTGACTTGACATACATAATGTGCCCTGTAGGAACTTCTTCCATTGCATTAGCTTTTAAATGTTGCATAGGCATCAAATTATGAATCTGTTTGAGTAAGAAATAATACAGTTTCCTTTGTGTTTGTGATCCACTTAATACTCTTATAAGGAAATGGTGAGGACAGGCCCCAGCATATCTGTTGTTTTAAAATACCTTCCAGTGAGATGATGGCTGACCACACCATCTCTTTCTGCTTTTAACTGTTCTCCAATCTATCTGACTCATCAACAGTTTCATATGTGTGTGGGTTGTTTCTCTCTTGCACTCTTCAAAACCTGGAAAGCATGGGATGCAGTCACATGAGCTCAGTGCTCTGATGCATCTGAGAGAGGGCCGCACCAAGAAACTTAGCTGGGAGAACAATCCAGAAGGTACTGGGCAGATTAGCACTAAGAACTGCTACAAAACAGTAGCAGGTAAATTAGCTAACAAGGCACCCTGGGGATGAAGTATAAAAGAAGGAAATTTGGAGCTATTTTTATGTTGGATTTGGAAACTGTTACCTCTAGAAGTCGTGTGATGTGTGTGAGTATTGCTTTTGTAGTCACTGAGTGTTGCGGTTTAACCCATCAGGCAGCTAAACACTGTGCAGCTGCTTGCTCACTCATCCCCTGCCAGTGGAATGGGAATAAAATAGGGGAAAAAAGGTAATTCATGGATTGAGATCCAGACAGTTTCACGGGATGGAAAAGTAAGGGAAAATAATAACAACAATAATTGTGATAAAAGAATAAGAATAATTAAACAAATGATGCACAATGCAGCTACTCACCATCTGCCAACTGATGCCTAGCCTGTTCCAGAGCAGGACAGCCTGGACATCTTTTATGCCAGTTTGTGTGCTGAGCATGGCATCACATGGCATGGAATATACCTTTGGCTGGCTGAGTCAGCTGTCCTGGCTGTGTCTCCTCTCAGCTTCTTGTGCTCTCCAGCCTCTTGACTGCTGGGGTGGTGTGAGAAACTGAAAAGTCTTTGACTTAATGTAAACACAGCATAGCAACAATTAGAACATCAATGTGTTATCACCATTATTTTCATCCTCAATGCAAAACACAGCACTGTACCAGCTACTAGGAAGAAAATTAACTCTGTCCCAGTTGAAACCAGCATGCTGTGCAACAGTGGAGTTGTTAATCTGTCTTCTGCACCAGCTGTGTTTAGAATTTGGCTTGATTTTTATGAGATTTGTTCTACTCTTTTTTTTTTTTTTTTTTGTTATAAATGTTGCAGAATACATCTCTCTATTGTCTTGGAAAGATCACAAGATTAGTAATTCAGATGTCTTTTTTTTTCCCAGAAAATAACAATCTTCCATGTTTATAGAGCAAAGACAATTTTTATGTCCTCTGCATTGTAAAGCTGTGGTTTCCAATCCATATGGTGCTCAGCTGCTGAGGATAGCAAATATGTGGTAGGATGGTGGGACAGAAGGAGACTGAAAACATGATCCTCAAATTTTCTAATGTTGGTACTTGACATTTTAAGTCACACTTGTAGTTGTTCAGTAAAGGTACCATATAATGCCTAAGCTTTACTGACACAAATATTTATGACTGACTTTGACCTGTGTCCAGGTAGCATTGACTAGGGTAGGAATAGCAGCACCAGAGGAGCAGGAGGCTCCTCTAGAACAGGTTTATTTATGAGCTAAGAGGACCTGCAGTGAGCCTCGCAGTATTAGCTGGAGTAGGGCCTGTAGCCATTCATTTTTTCCTGTGATTCCTTGTTCTGCTCCCCCATTTCTGTTTTGTTTGAGATTGAGAATGCTTTGTTATTGGACCTTTGGAAGCAGATTGGAGGGATAGTGCTTACCTAAGATAATAGGTACAGAGAGAAGTTAGTTTGGAAAAAATGGAATGGGAATGAGAAGGCTGTATTGACTATGTGTTGTTGAGTAGCTCAGTAGCTGGTCTTGACAGCTAGCTGTGAAACAACCATAATAAACATCTCATACTGCTACATTAATACAGCTCCTTTAATTATATATGTTCTGAAGCATAATTATCTTTCAAGGTTTGTCTTTGAATATTGCTGTTTTAGTGGAAAAGTTTTAGTTTTGATTTGGAGCTGACATGTATTCTGTCTGTTCTTTGCTGACTTTATTAGCTCTCCTTCAATAATTTGGGGTTTGTATTTTATTTTATTTTTTAATTTTCTGGTAGTTCCTAAGCATTCTCAGATCTCCTGTAGTAACCTGTCAGTGCTGGTATTTGCTGCGTTGCTGTAACATCTTTCCCAAATGGCCAACTTCCAGGTAGCTGTTGTGTTTCTTCAAAGTTCCTTGAACTCAGTTTGATCAGCTCTAGTGAAAACTTTTATTGCAGCTTGATTCAATTTGCTCTTGTAGATTACCTTCCTAAACAAAAGCATTTGATCATTATGTTTTTATTAGATTATTAAATTCATAGCAGGGGGTGGATGCAAAAGACTGAAACCTTATCTTCAGTTCTTTTCCTGGTGAAGTTTTCCCTTTTGAACACCTACTTTTTAATTCACTTTTATGCATGTCTGAAAGCTGACAGTTTGTCCCAAAGTCTTGTTTGCAGGTGATGATGAACCTGTCCTGCCACAGGACTTATCAAGGACACTGTTTCTGTAAAGAATAAAGGTTGCATGTTGCTTTCAAACTGCTCATATAGAAATGAATACATTCAGAAGATTTAAAAGCAATCCACATCATTGTCTTCTTATACAATACTACCTGTGTGAAACAATTTGCTTGCTTGCATGCATATGTATGTTAAATTCTTCATCAGCATCAATATGCAAAAGAGAGGCATGACTGAGAATGGCTTTGGTGTGCTGTAGTAATCCCTGTGTTTAGTGTCTCATATTTCAAGGGACATTAGGCTGAGTTTTGCAGTTATATAGAATGACCCTGAAAGATTTATGCAATATATGCAATCAGAAAAGTACCTTCCCTGAAGAACTCTCATGCTACATCTTCTAACCTTTAATATCCATTGTCCTTGAATTTCCACATCATCAAAACTTTTTTTTCACATCAAGGCTGTATTGTTGGGGTTCTTTTAGTGGTTGATTGGTTGCATTTTGGGGGTGCCATGGCTTTGGTGGGTGGTTTGGTTTTGTTTACTTTTTTGTGGTGTGCGGTTTTGGGGTTGGTTGGTTGGTTTGTTTGGGTTTTTTTGTTTGTTTGGTCTCCCCTGAATTTGTTTTTCCTGGCCTGGAACATCATCATAGCATTTCTTTTCTCAGTGTGACTGGTAAAATATTTATAGCTGACAAAATAAAAGAGTGAAGTTTGCTTTTGACAAAAAACATTTGTCAAGAGAAATCAATATAGTTTAGAAGGTTTACGTGTTGTTATTTCCATATATGTAACAGACATAAATCTCTTGTCTGTTTCCAATTTGAGAGGAGCTTTTTGATTGAAAGGCACAATATCTGACTCTTTTTTCCCTCCCCAGAACTTGTTATACTTTATATAGCTATTTCCCTTGCAAAACCAAAATCACCTAAGAAACCTTATCTCTAATAAACAGTAGTGCAGTAGAGTTGTTTGTGCTTAGTCCACCTGAAAATAGTGAAACTACCTTAGCACTTGTCTGTAATTTTTTCTGTCAGTTTAGAATGGATAGCAGCACTCTTGTAAAGAAAAAGTGAGAGTTTTATACACTTCTTTCTGTGATAACTTCCAAGGTTGCAGATGCATGCATCCCCTGCTGCCTGATATGGATCCACTTTGTTGTAAACTCTAACATCCAGTTATAACACTGTGTTCTCTGTGAAGATGGTCAGTGGATGTGTGTGCAGTGTCTTGGAAGACAGTCTGCAGGAAAGAATAGATCTCTTTTAGAGAAACGTGGGATTGTTTTGGTTGGAAAAGACCTTTAAGATCATTGAATCCAACCATTATCAAACTCTACTCAGGCTGGTTCTAAACCATGTCCCTTAGCCCCCAAATCTGTATCTTTTAAACACCTCAAGGAATGAGAATTCAGCCACCTCCCTAGTGAGCCCATTCCAGTGTTTGAGAACCCTTTCAGAGAAGAAGTTTCATAGGATCATATAATGGTAAGGTTGGAAGGGACCTCAAAGATCATATAGTTCCAACCTCCTGCCATAGGCAGGGACACCTCCCACTAGTAGGGAATTTCTTCTAATATCTAATCTAAACATCCCCTGGTACAACTTGAGGCCATTTTATCTTATCCTATCAATTGCTATTAGGGAAAGGAGAAAAACACTCACCTTAATACAACCTCCTTTCAGGTAGTTGTAGAGAGCGTGAAGGCCTCTCCTGAGCCTCTTTATCTCCAAGCTGAACAACCTTAGTTCCCTCAGCCACTTCTCCAACACAAGCACATATGCTTCATGCATGCACCTAAATCTTGTGCTTATGTTGTTTTGTGGTTCAGAGACACTTATCAAAGATGCATTGAAGGACCTAGAGAAACACCAAGTGAACGTGGAGAATCTCAGCTCAGCAGAACTGGATGAGATTGCTGATACAGTTGCCAATGCAATTCAAGCTGCTGGCATTCAGGAAGAAACAGAAAAGAGTGCTGGAAAAACTGAAGACAAAACAGAGGCACAAATGAAGAAAGGAGATGCTCAAGAAAGGGCAGAGGTTCAGACTGGCTTAATGGAAAACAGTGCAAGCATACCAGGTATTAATTCTAAGAGTTAAGTACATTAAGTACAGCAAAATACAGCCACCATAATTTTCCTTTCTTGTTTCACAGTAGTGCTACACTTTTAAAAAACATTTATAAAGCAGACAGGAGGGAAAGCTGCTGTATTTTTTCCTTGAAGGCAGCAGATTTTTAGCTTTGTTGTTTTCTTTTTGCAGCAGGTAATTTATTTACCAAAAATGGATCTGTTTGTGAACCCTTGGTCTTCAAGCTTCACAGACAAGATAAACCTGCATACTCAATTATACTGAAATACAAAGTGCTTTGTGTTGTGTCGTCTAATTTCGCTTTCTTGAAAAGGAGATGTTTAAGCAAAATGATAATGAAAAACTATTATGTTCCAAGAATGTACTTTAAAATATTTTGAGAACAAATTATGTTTTATAGATAATTGGTCTTTAATGTACCACAGTTACTTGCAGAAGAAAATCTTAAGATAGGTACAGATAGAAAATTACTCACTCCCTTTCCTGCTTAGGGAAATAAGAGTCATTGTTTCCTTATTTCTGGACACACATTTTTCTGGGGATGCAGATTCAGGAGCTCCAGTAATTGCCATTAATGAATTGATACCACAGCAGGGCATAAGTTACCAGTCATCTTTTCTCTGCTTTAGGAATGTTATGATATACAGGATACCAAAGACACATGCTATAAATAGTGATTTTAACCCACTGTCTGTTTTCATGGCGATATGTTGAAATCCTTACTGTTTAGGAATATTCTGATTATTTTAATTGCTATTTCTTTTTATAGATTGAAATGAACAGACTTGAGGGTTTGTTGTGAATCATGCTGGGAGAGATGAATAATTTCATAAACCAAAAAGGCAGCATTATTTGACTGAGGTTAATGGCGTGACTGTATATCATCACTGCAATTAAACTGTTACATGGTTTTGGTAGATGATATCTATTGAAATAAATCTTCCACCAAAATGTCTCAGAGGATTGTATATGTTTCCTTTTTCTGTAATGTAAATATCCATTCAGTTAGCTAAAGCCATCTTGGTGATGTTTATTCATAGATATTGAAAAACTGATATGAAGATTGGACACTTAATTAGCAAAATAACACTGTTACCTTGGCTCTTGAAGTACTCTATTGATCTTGCATTAATTTACTATCAAAATGGGGTTGGAATAACAGTACTGATTTAAACAGTGCTCCTTATGCTGTCCTTTCAGCTTTGATGTCTTAATGTTTAAATTCCATGAAAGACCACCACCAGCACAAAACTGCCTATAAGCTGTGTTTGTTTCATATATGATGTTTTCCCTTCATAACTACGTATTTGCTCTTTTCATACCCTGCAGACAACGGAGTGCACGAAGCCCCTGTGAGAACTGATAAAGAGGTAGAGTATCAGTACTTTAATAAGTATTCCATCTCAGAATATCAGGTTTTTATGTAGTGAAGGTCAAAAACACTCTTCTGAAATATAAGACTTGATTTGTGTCTTGTATGGACATTAAGTCCACAGCATAGGGATATTATTATTGATGCATTGAAATAGTAAATGAACATTTACTTAAACTGTAACTAAAACAAGATTTACAGTTCAAAAACCTGGTGCACTTTTCTTTCATTTGTAAATAGAATTCCTAAGAGATCCAAAAATTCAGACAAATTGAGGTTTTTCTTCAGATCAGTACATTTTGGGCATTGATATGTCCAAAAAAGTGGAAACACTTTTTTTTTTCTTTTCTTTTTTTTTTCTCCTGTCCTTTGGCTCTTACTTCTGAGGAAGGTAAGCATCATTGCCCAGGTGATCTCTCTGGTTTTCAGAAGTAGATGAGTAAACACGTTCCCTCTGAGGGCATGTGTTTCTGGAAGGGTTTAAAATTCCTTCTCCTTTCAGGAGATCTATTGTTCTTTAACTTTGCCATTAATTTTTTCCATTGAATGTCAGAGGATTTTCCAAAGCTTTAGGCATTACATCTCATGGCCTGTGTGGTAACATCAGTTTTGGGATTTTAATCCAGATTACTTTTATGCTCTTTGAATCATGTACTGCACTCTGCTGTACAATATTCAGACTACAGGAAGGCTGGGGAAGGACTATTTATGAGGTCTTGCAATGACAGGACTAGGGGCAATGGGTTTATACTGGCAGAGGGAAGATTTAGACTGGATGTTGGGAGGAAGTTCTTTGCAGTGAGGGTGGTGAGGCACTGGAACAGGTTGCCCAGGGAGGTTGTGGCTGCTCCCTCCCTGGAGGTGTTGAAGGCCAGGTTGGATGAGGCCTTGAGTAACCTTTACTAGTGGGAGGTGTCCCTGCCTATGGCAGGGGGGTGGAACTAGACGATCCTTGAGGTGTCCTTCCAACCTTACCATTCTATGATTCTATGATCTTTGAGATATAGTCATCTTTCTTTTTCTGAGTTATATGGAACAGAAAAATCTCCAAAAAGTAGTCTTAAAATCTTTTGTGAAACCCTTCCTACTACATACTTTATAGTAGGAAAGCTAACACTGCAAGATTCATACATGGGCAAACCCTCTTGTGTTCACAGTCAAATCCCATCCCTGTTGTAGCTGCCCATCCCTTTAGGAGCTAACACACAAGTGGAAGTTTTAACCACTCCCATGAAATTCTTTATGAAGTGCTGTGTTCACAACAGACTTACAGAAGATCCCATATATAAAATTTTTAGTGACAATTTGAATAATGATTGTGATAGAAAAGAATATGTGATGCAGAGCACAAAGTGCCCAAAAGCTCAGCTGTGATAAACTTAAATGATGAAATTAGTTTGTTCCAGGCACATATTTTGCCTTTGGTCATTTGGTTTTTTTGGTTTTTTTTTATTTATTACACAGATTTTTTTTTTCTCTGTCTATGTTTAGTTTAGTAGTTCATAGTTTCTCACAATTTCTAGAGATAAGTGAAATGTAGTTCATCATGTAGTATCTGTTCCCTTTCCTGTGCTATGACATGTGAGACCCCAGAGGTATGCATGTTTCCTGTCCAAACACTTAAACACATCAGTGGATTAATTCTCCTTTTCATTAACTCATTTGATAACAAAGCTTTTTTTCTCATCAGTGTTTAAACACACAGACACAAGAAGATACTGTCTTCTTCATAGATACTACTTCAGAGCATTATAAAGATACTATAGACATTTTATTCTAGCCATTCCAGACAAAGGAAAGACTACCTAGATTCTGTGATAAATAAGAAATTAACTGTTAACTGTAGAATTGTTTTGCTCTTCTTAAAAGTATTGAAAAATACAGTGGCATAATTTAATGCATTCTTCTTATATTCTTACATAGACTGGCAGCATATAGAAATTAAGAAAATGTTGCTGATGCAACATTTGCATCAACAGATACTACTGTAGCAATAAAAGTTTGAAAGTTTATATCCAGGTTTGGTTCATAGTATTATAATGATGATGATAATAATAATAATAAATAATAATAATCTTTTAATACAGGAGAACACTGCAAAACTAGTTAGCTTCTTGAATGAGAATGCACAACCTGAAAGTATACCTAAAGAATCTCCTAAGACAGAAACCAAGAAATCTGAAGACACTTACTCTTCGTCAGAAGAAATAAATGCTGGTGTGGAAAATGTAAAAAGTGAGACTTTCTCAAGGGAACTTACAGCTGCAAAGAGCAGTGAATTGGACTCCAAAGACCCAAGTGATGCCCAGTACTGGATTAAGAATTCTTTAATGCAGGGTGGAAACTCCTATGAAAAGCAACAAAAAAATACAGGACAAGGCTTACAACTTGAAGTGAAGTCTTCCGACGATAAAGAATATGGCTATATTGTGACAGTGAGAGAGTAAGTATAGCAGCCAGTTTGAATGGCATTTTTAGCTGGAGAAAAGATAAAGTCATTGCACCTAATGAAATATGAATGTACAAGAGGAAAAATGCCACAGGCCTGATTTTTAATACATCTGAAACTGTTTGGAAGCTGTTCAGTACTTTGATGAAAATACAGGATTTTTTTTTTTTTTTTAAAGAGTGTCTTTCCTCCAGTGCACAAGATATTTAGTTTGTAGGTCTTTTACTTAGACCTCTCTCTATCTTCTCATGTTCTAGTGACCTTCCAATATGTCAGTAGGTGTGCTTATATTGGGATGTGGGTTTTAAATATTTGACTTGAAAGAATCTTAAATATCAATGCATGAGTCNTAGATGATCCTTGAGGTGTCCTTCCAACCTTACCATTCTATGATTCTATGAAACACCTGCTCCTTAAAAATAATAGAAGGAATAAATTTTGTAAGGACTCAGAGGTTACTCTCTGAGTTATTACTGGAATGAGAGATGATGAGATGGAATGGGCTCACCTTGTGAGAACATAGTGGGGATGAGAATTACTTTAACAGATCCTTACATTGACATTGTGTCCCATCTTGAATTTTATTTTTACCATTTTCATATTCAATTTNAAAAAAAAAAAAGACACAGGAGAATGAAGCACAGTATTTTCTCTGTGGCTTCATTTTGATCTGAAAATAACACATATAGGAATCCAAACATCACATATGCAGCTAGTTTAGAAGGGAAGACCTAATGATTTCAGGTCGTGTCACTAATGAAGTTGACATTTAATACTATACTTTCAAAAGACAGCTTTTCCCCATAGGTCTAAGCAGTTTATTACAGGAACATTTGGGTGTTAGGATGATGTGGGCACTTTTAAATCCTTTTAGCCGTGTGAGAACAATGTTATATTTGGTTAGTGATCCCAACTCATCTTCTGTGAAGAAATCAGGAATTTCTAAGATGAGTTTACAAATCTCTGCTCAACAATATAGAGAAACTGAAACAGAAGCTTCTGTAGTGTGGATTGATTCTTTCGATCATCTCAAACCCATTAATAGGATCAAAGGTAATAGGACTGTGGGGGATTTTTTTGTTTTACCATATTGTGTTGCTTTGAAATGCATATGGCTGGGTATCTGAGACAACTTGTTCTTCACCTTCTCCCAAGGGTTACACTTGAGAAAGATGGGATTGTGAAGAAAGGATGCCATTTAGAGGGAAGGTATTTTACATAGTGTATGGAGGAACAGCAGAGGAGAGTAGAGTGAAAGCAGCCCACAAGTATCAGACACACAGCGATAGATGGAGACTTCTCAAAAAGTAGGGAACAAACCTNAAAAACCCCAAAAAATAAAAAGCAGATCTAGAGCTTAGAAAAGACCTTTTGATAGTTGAGGTCCTTATGCTTCCATTAACTTGTCTATATGTCAGTAGCCACTGCTAATTATTATTTAATGGCCAAGTGCTTTGGCTTTAATTAATAAGTTTTTAACTGCTTTTGCAATTAACACTTCAACTGTTTTCCTGTAATGTCCTTTTTCATTGGCTGGTTCCTGTAGCAGGCTCACTATTCTCAAGAACATGCTTCAGAAGAAAGCCAGTTAGCACAAAATAGTCTTACAGGTTTTATTTCTATGTTGTAGCTTAGTCCTGCAGGTAGCTTACATTTCCACACCTCTCTGTTCCTGTCTGTGAAAGCTGTGTGAAACAGTAGAAGCTCAGTGCTACTTACCACAGGACTTTTAACTCATATCAGTCTGGAACACAGCTTTATATTCAACAGTACCTTAATTAACACTTAACTCTCGTGACCATCCAGGCTTATTTGGCGCATAATTTTTCTAAAAGCTTAGAGCTTTCACAACCCTTTATAATGAGGAGAAGTTCTGACTTTCAGGCTTCACAGCATGAAGATTCTTTGCTGAGGCATCTTATCTGTTTTTCTTCTTAGCTAGTCCCCTGCAGATGGGTTTTCCCCAATTTATGTTTATTATTCAGTGAAACTTGCTGAAGAAGGTAATTTGTCCCAGGGGACTCCATATACTCAAATAACATAGATTTGTTTAACTTCTTTACCATTTTCAGTAGCAGAAAGACAAAAAGTACATTTCTTATATACTAATTATCACAGTTTTAGTAACTTTCAGAGAAATTGGGATGTCATTAAAAATGTTCAAATGATGAGAAAAAAATTGCAATGAGTTAGATGAAAGTGCTTCAAATTATTTGAATTATAGAATATGTTTATCAAAAACTGGTTTAGTTTGTTATGGTAACCAGCTCATTACACAAAACACATACTGTCTGTATTCAGAAACCTTAACTGATAACTCCTCACTACACTTTTAGCACTTTGAGTACAAGTTGTCATCTTTCCCAAAGTCACTGTAGACAAAAAAGAGAATAAGATTTCATCTTTCTTTTTTTTTTTTTTCACTTCCTAATATAAAATGATTTAATTATTAAAGAGAATTATCCAATTGAGTTGAATTAAAGAAAAAAATCATTTTGTACCAGGATTATGTTTCATTCAGTCTGCAGCAAACAGACTTAGATTCAGAGTTCTTAGCTAGTAACTTGTAGGTCTTCAGTGATTTGACCCTCCTCAGCCTTTTAACTCTAAAAGTATTGATTTAATTTTTGGTTTTGTGTCATCAGTGTTAGATTTGTTTGGAACAGGTCTATCTGAAATGTAGGAGCAAAATTTTGCAACCCCAAATTTAGATATTCTGGGCTTTTATAACAACAATAAAACCTGTTCAGGGAATTCCATGTGCTAAAAATGGATTTGTCCATTTTGCAGGAACAGCGAAATACCTTCCACAGCAGCTGAGGGATCTGTTACGCACTTGTGACTCCCCCAACCATTTCTTTACTACATAAAGTGGCCTCAGAGAGCAATTAGATCAGTGTAGCTGAGGCTCAGTACAGACTTGTCTTCATGAATGCTGCTGTAATTGTATTTTTTCTTGTAGGAGGAAAAAGGGTAGAGAAAGGGATATTTATTAACTATCATTGCACAGAAGAGAGATTTTATTGGCCTTTTAAGGAATATTTCTGCAGTAAGCATACTGTAGGTTTTTATACCAGAAACCTTACTGACTGTTTGCAGTAAATAAATATTACTAATAAATTACTTAGGTGTATGCTACATATTTATGCATAACTAGACCTGCAAGTTATTCATACAGTGAAGTAAAATGGCCAGATCTATTCCTAATTGGATCTTTAATCCTTGGCAGCCTTTTAGGGAGATGACTGTCATCTGTAAGCGATCAGGAAATTGATTTTATAACTAAGCTGTGATATTTTACAACCGGGCTCAATGATCTCAAAGATTCTTTGCCACCTAAATCATCCTGTCATTCTATGATTTTATGCTAAGGTCTTTATGCTTTTTTTTTTTTTACAGTTCTGTACTTTAAGTAGAGAAGATGCTAGAGCTAAAGGCAGACATGAAATAAATCTTTCTAACATCCTGAGTGTTAGACAAATTAGTATGTCAAGTATCTTTCTTCCAGCAATTAGCACATTTAAGACTTTAAACCTAAAATCATGATTTAGGTGAGTGTTTTTACTCCACTCAACTTCTGCACTCAAAATGAAATGTCAAAATATAACTTGAGAAACATTTATTTTCCAATACATCTCTGTATGACTTTTTTCATCCTCCTTAAAGTACTAGGTTGTAGTTTTGATCAATCAGTTTTTATTTGCCATTATTCTTTTTCGAGCAGCAAAGTTTCATTTTTATAGCTGAAACAGTGCTCCTTTAGAGGGAAAAGGAAATAGTCCAACATATTTGTACACTGGGGATAATAGCTTGAGTTCTTTTCACCTTCTGATCTGAAAATGGAACTAAAAAGATATTATACTCAGAGGTATAGTTGACAGATGTCAGGGGTGATCCATTCACTATTAGATTCTCAGGCTTCCATGGCTTTGCAAGTGTGATCCAAGGAGATACTAAGACTGCTTCAATGAACTCTAAGATGCCAGCTTTTAATTGCGCCACAAAGCAAAGATAAACGTTTCCGTGTAATACTTGAAGAAAAGATTTGTGGTAGTTTAAAGACTTGTCAAAATGCAAGTCTGATTGTCAGTGGCAAGAACCATAGGTCACTCCTGCTGTGTTTGTTGAGTGACCTTTCAGATGGTTGGAGCACTGCAATCTATACCAATCCATAATATCCATCAGTGCTAAGCTTTGGAATGAATTGACAGTTTCAGTGTAGAAAATTGTCCAACAAATCCTCCACTGTGCTGCTTCAGCACTTTATTATGCTGAGAAACCAATCAAATGGAGTGATTTACTTTGTTTACTCTCTTTTCTTTCAAAAAAATTGGTATTGTACCACTCTCAGACTTGTGTGAAAGAGGTTTCTTTCTTTCTCATAGCTGCTTTGAACATTTTCTACTGATTTTAGCACTGAAATTCTAAAGAAATCGTATAAAAGAAAGTTACCTACAGGATGTTGTTTTCATTTGCCTGCTGCTTTGGCATAGTTATAGAATAGGTCTCTGTGTACTGGGAATATATCAGTGTAAGCTCTCAAATCAGATAAGTTTTTTGCCTTTGGACAAAAGAGCTCTTCCTATTTTCAAGTTGTAGTTCAAAGATGAAAAACTGGTTTGGGGAGTTGAAAAAAAAACCCCAATACTACCATGTTTCTGGCAGGACATGCTATAAAAAGTTGAGTGCCAAGATCCCCCCAATCAAAACATTTAAACAATGTTTAGTCTCATGAGGAAACACAAAGCCTGACTTTACAGAACATGTAGTTCTCACCAGCTTCAGTAAAACTGAATGCAAGCTGCTGCATGCTCAGCAGTTTAAATAGTCAAGCTGGTGTGTACTTTCTTAAATATGAGATTGAGTAGCGTGGTGGGTTGAAGTCACTCCCAAAATAAATCACCAGACTAGCTCAAAAGGTTTGGAAGCAAAATGAAGCTATATTTACAAGCAAGCTAAAAATCTAGAAGCATAAGCTACAATGAATATATGTACAAAATATATTTACACTCCTCTGGACAAGGGAAAAATGAATAGCTCTCCCTCCAGTGAGAAATCAGGGGAGGGGATTCTCTCTCTTTACTTTGCTCTCATGAGACCCCACCTGGAATGCTGTCTACAGTTCTGGAGCCTCCAACACAAGAAGGATATTGAACTGTTGGAGTGAGTCCAGAGGAGGCCACAAAGATGCTCGGAGGGCTGGAGCAGGTCTGCTATGAGGACAGGCTACGAGAATTGGGGCTCTTCAGCCTGGAGAAGAGAAGGCTTGTAGTGGCTTTCCAGTATCTGAAGGGGTCCTACAGGAAGTCTGGGGAGGGACTATTTATAAGGTCTCGTAATGACAGGACGAGGACTAATGGGTTTAAACTGGAAGAGGGGAGATTTAAACTAGATGTTAGGAAGAAACTCTTTCCAGAGAGGGTGGTGAGACCCTGGCACAGGTTGCCCAGGGAGGTTGTGGCTGCTCCCTCCCTGGAGGTGTTCAAGGCCAGGTTGGATGAGGCCTTGTTCTAGTGGAAGGTGTCCCTACCTATGGCAGGGGGTTGGAACTAGATCATCTTTGATGTGCCTTCCAACCTAAACCATTCTGTGATTTTATGAAATCAGAAAGGCCCACTGCAATCTACTTAACCATAACAGGAGTCTCAGCCAAGGTCAGTGAAGCCACACAAAAGCACCAGACAGAGCGAAGAAGAGAAAAGGAAAGCAGAGTAGTTTGTGCAGCATGCTTTATCCTAATCCAGCAATCCAATAGAGTGATGTAGACCTATCCATTATTGTTCTTTTTTTATCCAATCTGTTTCTTGATTTACCTTTTACCCTCACATATGCCCAGAAAGTTCCTATTTCTTGTTATAATTAAGAACTAGGTTAGAGCATTAATTCCAAACCCCCACAAGTAGTTAGACTTAAATGTACTAAGAAAAATCCCATT
Organism: Ramphastos sulfuratus; assembly: GCA_013399055.1. Classification (NCBI taxonomy): domain Eukaryota; kingdom Metazoa; phylum Chordata; class Aves; order Piciformes; family Ramphastidae; genus Ramphastos; species Ramphastos sulfuratus. The sequence continues at coordinate 430,559 of WBNM01039257.1, read as the reverse complement.
TTGAAGGTAGCATGTTTATCTCTTTTCATTGCTTACCACCATCTTTTGCATTTCAAAGTCAACTCATGCTTTTCTGAAGCTATGCTAGAACACCCAATGCAGAAGAACCTGTCCTGATTTGTGATTTATCATGGTGCATATTGTACTGGAGGGGTAATTAATTAATGCAAGATAGTATTTTCAAAGATTAATATTGTTTATTAATATTCGATATTCAGGACTCTCACCACTCTGACCACTAATTTTAATAATAATCAGTTTTTCACACGGTCATGGAAACTTTATACAGATAATAATATAGGATCTAGAAATAAGTAGTAATAATATATAACATTAATTGAACTGGAAGAGAAGGTTCTGGCAGTCTGTGTACCGCTTGTGGTCAATTCACTGCTTGTCCACTAGATGGACTCAGGGAGCTCCTTTCTGCTTATGGCAGAAGGCAATGGTGAATTACAAGAGGCTTGAAGTATTTACTCACAAAATTCTCTCCCAACTGATGGGGCTGGCTACAGCTTCAGACAGAACCCAAACACTTTCAGGGAATTCTGTTACTGTCGTCTTATCTGCTGAGACTTCTGATTCTTCTCAGGCTTCCAGGTGCTGGGGAAAGGAGACAATCTCTGACCTGGTCCTGATCTCTCTGGATGTTCTGTGTATCTCCAGTACTTCTCATCTTGGCAGAGACTTTCAGATGCATCAGGATGTCTTGCCATGTGCAGTCTTGGCACAGATTCACGCTGGCTATGCAGGCCAGTCACGTGGAGGCATTTAGAACCTGTTCCTGGTAAACTCTTGGTAGGCAGTTTCCAAGCAGTTCAGGATATAATAAGGCAGTAACAAGCAGTAGGCACAAATACAACATCAGAGCACAGATACAAGGGCAGAGCAGGTTGTGTCACCTGCTCATCTCCTTTTATCAATACAGCCCAAGACTTATGGGCCTTTGGACATGGAATAGCCAATCAGAATGGCAGTTAGCCAAGCCTGACCATATTAGGTGAAGCCATAGGCTTGCTTTACCCTTTTTAGGGCAGAGCACAGGCCNAACTCTTGGTTTATTCCCTAAATTTTCTTTTTTCCTAGGCAAGTCATTACAGCATTGTAGTTTTATGATCCTCATTACTTGTTTTCCCTACAAAGTGCATTTTAATTGCATTTACAAATGAAATTTGAAATAGAAGAAAATTAATCACAATATCTACAGCAACGGAACAGTGCTGACAGATTTTAACTATTGTTTTTTTCTTACAGGAAGGTCTTGATGTTCCTTAGAAGCTGAACTTTTGTATGCCATGATACTTTTCAGCTCATTTTAGAAAACAAGAACAAAATGTTCTTGTCCTTTTATACATGTATACAAACAGAAACACTGAATTGACCTTCTGTGCATATCTCAATGTCCTCTTGGAAATTGTTCTACCTGCAAGCACACTTTCTCAAGGGAAAATGATTTCTGCATATTCTTCACTTAACTTCTACAATGAGCTTTTAATGCTAAAATTATAAATATAAGACAGAAAAGCTCTTGCTACTAAAGTCTGTTAAAGTCAGCAAGGGACAGCATTTCTCACATAAATAGAGAAGTTAAAAGTAACATTTTTGTCATAATCCCTCACTTTGTTACTTTTCCTTGCTGTCTGCACTCTTGCATATCTAAGTTCCATATATGTCCATTCTTGATTTTAAAGCCAAAAGTTTTGCTTCTGCTAACACAGCTTGACCCCCTACCTAAGCAATACAGATGGAAAATAGGAGTTTATCCAGTGCAGACAAATCTGTTGTGTCTCAACATTATAGCTGGTGGACAGACATAAATTTAGAATCTTCTGTGGCTAACTCTTCACGTGTGGTTATTTATACACCATAGAGTTTTCTAGACATAAAATAATTTTTCCCTCCCTAATCATCCAGTTTCCTTGTGATACTTAAAAAGTGACAGAGACCATATCCCCCACATTACTGCTTCACTGCCTTAATTCTGTTATTATCTATTCCCATAGGAAAATGCTACTTCATGCTTCTTACTTATGTGCAAGAATATAACAAAATAGCAGCAGTTATTGTAGCTCAGCCTTAGAGAGCAATAAATACTGGTGAGTTTACTTCAATATTAGACTTCAGCTTTGAATACTTTGAATTTCTTCTCATCTGTTGTATGTGCAGAGATAATATGATTGTCTGTTCTACTTCTGTTCCTCTTAGCTTTCGTGCTTCTAAAATCTTTTGAAATGTATTACCTTGGAACATGATTCTCACCTGCTGATGTAGATCACTTTACGAGGCTCCTTCCAAGGATGCATCATTCCCTGATCTCAGAGTTTCATTTCCCCTGCTTTCTATTGACATGAGCTNCACCTGCTCATCTCCTTTTATCAATACAGCCCAAGACTTATGGGCCTTTGGACATGGAATAGCCAATCAGAATGGCAGTTAGCCAAGCCTGACCATATTAGGTGAAGCCATAGGCTTGCTTTACCCTTTTTAGGGCAGAGCACAGGCCTTGCATAAGGCAACCATGTGTAACTTGTTTACCACAGGATGCAAAACAAGTCTGGGCAAGCCAGAGTCTTTCGACTCGGTGGCTCCAGGTTCTTTGTTGTCTTTCCTGCAGTTGCTTCTCCCCAAACCAGAAAGAGGGAGCACAGAAGCCAGCCTGGGCAAGCCAGGACATGTGTAAGCCTATTTTGGCCTGCTTAGGCCCACCACGACACATATGCTTGAAGTTTTCCATTTAAATACAAGATCACAAACAGCTCAGGGAAGCTCTGCTAGCCTGTAAACCAACTTCTAGCATTGTTGTATTAGTTAACTCCTGGATATTCCATGTTTTGTCATTTTAACTCTCAATTCCAGACTATGTAAAATTTTTTAGGCTATAAATCTGTCCACAATATTGTTAACTTAGATGGATCACACATTCATTTCTATGCTTTTAATTTGAGGTAGATGGTGTTCTGCTCAGATGCTGCATGAAAGCTGAAAATAGATCCTTGTGTTCATGAGATATAATTGCCATGGAATATGATTAGTCTGACCCATTTAACGTGCTGAAGGGTTAGGTTAATTTTAAGTGTTTGATATTATTTCCTCACCTATACAAAGGTGATAAATGATAACGCTTCACATATAATGATTACTTTCCTCATGATGTTGTTCAGGTTAGGATCCCAAAGCAGGCTTGTACACAACTCTTGGTTTATTCCCTAAATTTTCTTTTTTCCTAGGCAAGTCATTACAGCATTGTAGTTTTATGATCCTCATTACTTGTTTTCCCTACAAAGTGCATTTTAATTGCATTTACAAATGAAATTTGAAATAGAAGAAAATTAATCACAATATCTACAGCAACGGAACAGTGCTGACAGATTTTAACTATTGTTTTTTTCTTACAGGAAGGTCTTGATGTTCCTTAGAAGCTGAACTTTTGTATGCCATGATACTTTTCAGCTCATTTTAGAAAACAAGAACAAAATGTTCTTGTCCTTTTATACATGTATACAAACAGAAACACTGAATTGACCTTCTGTGCATATCTCAATGTCCTCTTGGAAATTGTTCTACCTGCAAGCACACTTTCTCAAGGGAAAATGATTTCTGCATATTCTTCACTTAACTTCTACAATGAGCTTTTAATGCTAAAATTATAAATATAAGACAGAAAAGCTCTTGCTACTAAAGTCTGTTAAAGTCAGCAAGGGACAGCATTTCTCACATAAATAGAGAAGTTAAAAGTAACATTTTTGTCATAATCCCTCACTTTGTTACTTTTCCTTGCTGTCTGCACTCTTGCATATCTAAGTTCCATATATGTCCATTCTTGATTTTAAAGCCAAAAGTTTTGCTTCTGCTAACACAGCTTGACCCCCTACCTAAGCAATACAGATGGAAAATAGGAGTTTATCCAGTGCAGACAAATCTGTTGTGTCTCAACATTATAGCTGGTGGACAGACATAAATTTAGAATCTTCTGTGGCTAACTCTTCACGTGTGGTTATTTATACACCATAGAGTTTTCTAGACATAAAATAATTTTTCCCTCCCTAATCATCCAGTTTCCTTGTGATACTTAAAAAGTGACAGAGACCATATCCCCCACATTACTGCTTCACTGCCTTAATTCTGTTATTATCTATTCCCATAGGAAAATGCTACTTCATGCTTCTTACTTATGTGCAAGAATATAACAAAATAGCAGCAGTTATTGTAGCTCAGCCTTAGAGAGCAATAAATACTGGTGAGTTTACTTCAATATTAGACTTCAGCTTTGAATACTTTGAATTTCTTCTCATCTGTTGTATGTGCAGAGATAATATGATTGTCTGTTCTACTTCTGTTCCTCTTAGCTTTCGTGCTTCTAAAATCTTTTGAAATGTATTACCTTGGAACATGATTCTCACCTGCTGATGTAGATCACTTTACGAGGCTCCTTCCAAGGATGCATCATTCCCTGATCTCAGAGTTTCATTTCCCCTGCTTTCTATTGACATGAGCTCTGCATTTTTACCTCTAGAGGGACATTCAGAGCAAAATTTTGAATTGTGTAGCTGGTGATCAGCTAATCTGTCACACTAGCAACAGTAATGGCAAGGAATTACTCTGATCCCTTGTGCTGGTAAGTGGCAATGAGCAGGAGCGTGTCTGAAGTCCTCAGTAGTGCCACAGCAACTAAGTCACATTTCTCTCTCTCCATGTAGCTAAACAGATATGGCTGCTGGTGTAGTTTCCCAGAAGAGGCATTCCCAGACACTTCCATTTCTGTCTTTCTGTCCCTCTGTGCCACATTAGCATCTCTTGTTTGGGTCTCGTGCTCCAGCTCTTTTGGGATAGCATCCAGTGCAGGTACTCCACAACCTCTCTGTGAGCAGGTTCAGATTCCTCTGCTGACTCCAGGCTATAGACCTATAATTGCTGGGGCTGCATGCTACATATCCTTGAGGGATGGGGCTGAGAACTGTGCTTTGTTTTTATAAACAAGTGATAGTCATTGAAACCCTGAGATGCTGCAATATCTCACAATACCATATGGTCAATACTTTTAGTATATCACAGTGTTCTTCATCTAATTACCATGTAGTTCATTATAAAACAGTGATGAATTTTAAGCTTTTGAAATGAGTGAGAAAAAGAAAGCCAAAGATCAGGATTCCTGGGAATGCAGCAAACTAGATCATCAGGCAGTCTATTATTTTTCAACAGTGCTGTTGTGCTCAGTCCTGGGAAGCTCAGATGTAAACAAGCAAGCATTTAATTTTCACACTTGATTTTTTTTTTTTTTGGTATTTCTTAAATCAGACAATGTGTACAAAATGTAAACACCAGACCCCTTAAAATTACAACAAAGTAATTTCAATCTCACTCTAAGTCATTGTTATTTCATGAAAATAATCTTTCACAAGTAGAAAATCAGTGAGGACTAATTCAGAATACAGAAAAAAATAATACTTTTTTGCTTTCAAGTAGATATTCTGCCTTACCACTGGCACTCTTTTCAAGCAGATATGCCACAATCTATAAGATAGGTATATCTGCTGTGAAAATAATTTAATTTCTTATTAGTCTGGAGAACAGAACTTATTAAAGGTGAGTTTTAAAATATTTAAAGTTTCATCTCAGAGAAATGTTTGTGTTACTGCTTTCTTTTAACAGTAGGTTGTTGGATATTCTTTGTCATTTTTAATTTAAACCATTTGCATTATAAATTGGTCTGGGCTTTAAGCTGCCTTAAAGAAAGAGGGAAGATATGAATGAAGAGAAAGAATGAAAAGTCAAAAGTTCAGTAAAGTGTGTCCTCATCAGTTGTTCTCAGTCTTACTTACTTATTGTTTGTATGAAGGAGTAATTTGAGCAGTTTTGCCTTTTCAAGGCTTTTTTTTCCATCAGAGATGCAGGGGTTATGGCAAATGGACTGAAATGCTATTTCTAGCATTCAGCTTAAAATATATTAGAGAGTACTTTGATGGAGTCTGTTTCACCCTCAGAAAGCATGACATCACTATCATGGCACAGATTTCCATTGGCCATTATTTCCATGTTTCTGCTAGTAACAAAGCATCTGTGTGAATTTGTTGCTGTTAACACAGCTGGAGGTAGTGCATGTTTGAAGTAGTGCAAGTACAGGCTGGCACAGTGTCACACTTGTGTTATACCTGTGGAGCGCTGATCCTTTTTGACTTCTCTATCACTCTTGTGTTTCTCTGATGCTGTTATCTCCTCTGACCTTCACAGCCTGACCACTGCCATTGATTTATACCAGGTGTCATGTGGGCTACAAATTGGTCTGGACTTGAATCTGTCTGTATTAAGAGGTTTAAATTCATACTTAGTGGTGTTGGGAAAAGAAGGAAAAAATTCTGGGAAGTGGGAATTTGCTGAGATGTCAAAGCAGAAATAAACTTAAAAAGGTTTTATAGCTAATAAAGCCTCTGAGGAAACAAGCATAGAAAAATGAAACTGCAGCCCAATGCAATAAAATTGCAGTGTCCTTAAAATGATTACAGTAATGGTGCTATGCAGTGGGCTTTCAAACAATCCTGTGAGTAGCTCTGTCCTCAGAAGTTGTTTGGTTGCTTTCATGACTCCTGAATAAATGTGAACCATGTACAAAATGAATCATTACTTAACAATATTTGAGGCGCAGACTGCGCTTGAACCAAATTAAATCCATCTAGTGCTAAAATACATTCATTGCTCCAAGTCTTTACTGGGAGTGTGTGCATCAAGATGTATAAAACTGCACTGAAACCTGGACAAAAGACCCAAACTCAGACAGACCAGGCAGGCTGTTGTGACACCATGGGCTTGAATCAGCACCCAGGACTTTCATTACAGGTATGGGATGAGTTACTCTCAGGAGCTTAGTAGGCTCAGAATTAAATGGCAATATTTTGGCTATAAATGGAAGGTGAAACATTGTTAGTAGTCTTTCCTATGCCACTTATCTCCTCTATGACCACAATAATAAGTTTCTATTCACATCTTAAGTCTTGGTTATTTATATCTGAAGGCCACTGAGCTTCAGCCTCCAGGAGACAGTGTCAGGTCCCTTCTGTTCTGCTTCATGACAGCACTGCACCTTCTGATGAGATACATAAAACTCTCCCCGGAGAAAAGCTGCTGTGGCAGCAAACCTGCAAGTTGTACCTACCCTTCAAATCAATAGGAGATAAATGGGATGCTCTTCATACTGACTTTAAGGAGAGTGAGTCACAGAGCAAGGGCCAGGGTATCACTGGGGATTAAGAACTGATTAGGAGATAGGAGAGAAAGATTCGTCATGAACTGCTGCTTCTCAGTGAGTAGAGGGATTAGGGGTACCCCATGGGCAAATGTCTCTGCTAGGATGAACTATGAAGGATTTAGAAAAATTTTAGATGGATTTAAATACATTGAGGGATTAAGAAGCACAATGGTACATGAAATTCATCTGGAATAACTGTGGCAGAATATGAGATGTTAACAAAACCAGACCTTTTTCTTCGTAGTCTGAGCTCTGAGGTTGTGGGAAATGTTGAAGAAAAATTTTGCTGTGTTTAGGTGCATGAATCCTACCCATGGTATGGTGGCACATCTTTTCAGACTTGACCATTTAAAAGAAGACATGCAAACCCTCAAGTTGGTGGCCCACTTCCCTGTTGTGCATTTCTAAGACACAAACTAGTCTAATACATCTCACTGAGGACAAGAGTCCAGCAAGAGATTTTTTTTTTTAAAAGGGATTTTTTTCAAGTAATGAGTATATATGTAGTCACTTTAGCTAATTGTAGAGTTATACACTAATCTTATTTATTTATTTTCAGAAGGAATGCTCTTGCTGTGGGATGTAAGGCAAGGAGGACTGATTTCTGATCTCTCTTGGTTCTTTGCCTAGGCTGTAATGCATGGCATCCTTGTATTTGACCACCAGAGTCAGATAACTGAATCTGTTGGGATCTGGTCTTTTTTGTGGGTAATATTCTCTTTTATTTGGTTAGGTGTTCTTAGTACTCCTGGGATAGAATATGGATGTTTTTTCTATAGGCAATAGCTTGTCCCATGTGATTTAAAGTAACCTCTCCAGTCTTGTGCTGGTGGCTGCTGCTGAGAACTGACTTGACATCTAGGGTTAGTATGTACTGCTGGGGATGTGCTCCCTTCAGCAATTGCTCTTCTCACACCTTCTTTCCAGCAGTGGGAACTGAAAATTGCTTTCTCCTTCTTTACCTTTTTCTCTCAACTGCTTTTAGCAGACAAAGAAATCATAGCTGGTATATGCCAGCCCCTTGTCCATGGTGGGGCAATGCTCAAGTCTTGGCATTCTGGCTCATCCACCTGCCCCTGCCAAGCAATGCACTGAGGGAGGAGATATGGTGTGAAAGGAGTTAAACCTCATACTGGACCATGAATGTGTGTGGTTAGAAGTGCTGAAGCTACTGTCTCCCGTTCAAATAGACCTTCTCTACTGGATATCATCTGTTGTATTTATTAGAGTAGATAATAAAACAGTTCCTAGTGTATCTCTAAGTTATTTTAAAGAAGCTCTGAAATGGCTCCATATGCCTCAAGAGTCTCATTGCTCAGCCTAATCCCTGTGACAAATATATCTATTATTTTCCAAGCATGGAGGGAGGGTGGCAGCTTGTGCTGGAGCTGGCTGAGCTTCTCCTTCCAGCTTCCCATAAGCAGGGAGGTTGCCTGCAGCTTAGTCAATGCCCATGCTGCTGTCAAATGGAGTTAACAGCCAGAGAAAACTAGTCCTCAGCATTCATCCTAAAGGTGGTGTTTTTAGTTGACTCTCCAAAGCATTCCCTCTAATATTCCAGGCCCATATTTCTGAACTCGAATTTTTTTTTTTTTTTAGGTTTAGCTTTTTATCTGTAGTACTAAGGAGACTGTACTGCATATTAAGAAAGTGATACTGTTCTAAGCTGTTGCCCTGTCACTGAGGAGAAGCCAATTTGATGTTGATTCACAGAAGCATTATTTTAAAACAGCCAAGTGGAACTTTATCTTAAATGTTCCAGTGTGTCTAGTGCTCCTCTGCTGAAAGGCACTATGTGTGGCAGAAGACAGGCAGAAGCTACTTAGTACTGCAGGGGCTAGTAAGCAAAGCAGGAGATGGAAGAGATCTTACTGAAGTTCATCTGAGCAATTTTAACTCCTGCTTCCTGAGAGAGTGCTCTGTGTACCACCTGAGTGTGATAGGTCCAACAGTTTATCACCAGGCGTAAAAGCGACAGGGGAAGGTAGAAAGCATGCAAGAAAGGACAAGATTCTTGCAGCACTCAGGAGGAAGGAAGATTGCTGGTCCGAATTTCTTTTTCTACCACCTGCACATTTTATGTTGGTAAATATTGAAAGTAGTTTTAAAGTAAACAGTCTGAATGCAAAACGTCTCCTCAGAAGTCCTAGGGGCTGTGTTCAAGTTCTACCTTCTTCCTCTTGAGATGTGAATTCAGTACTATTCAAGCTGGCCACAGGTGCAGCCAAACTTTTGAACCTTCTTCAGGGGAAATGGGTAGAGCAAAGATGCCCCTGTGCTTGAGTTTGGATGGCAAAAGAGAGGCTGGGTATGAGAATGGCATTTACTTCCACAGCTAATGTGATTTCTGATACTGCTAGGAGGACTGTAGTTAAGCATTCAGGCAACCTTTAGGCTGTAAAGAAATGCCTTCCAATTTTACTCTTAAAAACAGGAAAATTTGCCTTCTTTGCCTGCATCCCAATTTAAGCAAATTTTAGGTGAATTCAACCCTATATTTTAAATTTCACTGGGGATTAGACTAACATTTAGATTTAAGATGTGCAATCCCCAGTGTCAGGCCTATTTCTGTATTTTAGATTATTCTTCATTTTTCTGGAAGATAATTCAATTGAACTAATCTGACAGGATGACCATTATAGTGCTGCATTACAATTGCTAAGCAGGCTTCCAGAAGGGCACTAGGTACAGTCTGGTAAGGACAATACATGGTTTGGACAGTGGCACTAAGGGAGCATTTCAGAGTTTGGTAAGTGAGTTTCCAAAGACACTTGGCAGTTGAGAGGAGGAAAAGCAAATGAGAGCAACTGCTTGTGAGACTGACATAACCTCAGCGTAACATTGAGCTGCGTGTTGCTGTTCTTGGGCTGGGAGCAGGCTTGGCAGACACTAGCAATCAAGCCATCTGTATAACTGGATCAGATTTTTCACTACCAAAATGGATCAATTTGTGGGATTGTTTTGACAGGCGTGTTGGGAAATACAGAGCATATAGTTTTCATCATTGTTTACTTCTGTTTTGCCTCTTGTTCTCTTTGACTTTGCCCAGTGGCTTTTATTAGAGTTTGAGCTCCGTTTAGCTCAGCATGCAGAGCTGGCTGTGCTGCCAGTGTTGCTCCCTGCAGAACTCCTCCTGTTCCTTGGTTTGCATGTTTCCTTCTTGTTCTTTAACCAGAAGGGGAAGTTTTGAGCCTTTAATGCATAAATCATTACGTCCAGGTCAAAAATAGACCATTATTCAAAGTGATTGTTCTCACTTAGTTTATCTTGGGAATGTCTTGGAAACGCAGCATCGATTTTTAGCATTGTTTGGATGATTGCAGGATGAATCTGAACTGGTCTTGACATCAGCATTCAATATTCAGCACTACTCTTTTGTTAGAGTGGTCTGATTGGCCATTTTTGAGGCATGTCTGGTCCATAAAATTCCTACTCCATTTGCCTGCATTTGTCAGGTCCTCTGTGCTGAGAAAGTTTTGAAATAAAATTTTTGATAAGGGAATGAGGAAATATTTTATTATAACTAGAGGTTAATTTTCAGCTTACTTGGTATTTGCTACTACATCTTTTCTCTTTTTGGTAGGGAGAAATATATATAGCCTTCAGGGTCAGCCAGGAGTACTGCTCTTTCTGTCCTTACCTCCAGAATGGATGAAAGTCAAATAATAACAGTCTCTTATATAACAATATTGGCCATCCAACAGAGAAAGTTGGTGTCCTTGCCTTCATTTTACAGATAGTGAAATAAATTGAGGGTCAGAATGATGTCTTGACCAGGGTAACTTGATAGACCTTCACCAAATGAAGATCTAGTCTACCCCTCATTCATAATTCAGTTCACTTCTGTATAAAACCATGGAAGAGAATAGGATTGTATAGACATATTTTTTTTAAAAGTTAGCAAATTCTATACATTTTGTAGCAGTGACTGAGGAAAAATCCACTTAGTGGGATTGTTCTAAATTGTGCTAACTTTTTGGGACTAGATTTTAAAAATTACTCCTCATCACTCTATTTTGCTTGTAAACTGAGCAAATGAAGAGTGAAATCTTTAATGGACAAGAGCAGAGGAAGATTCTAAATTATTCTATTTAAATTAGATCTGTTAAGTGAATTGTTCCTTAAAATATTTGTTTTCAGCTCTTTCACTGGGAAAGATTTAGATACTGTATGATAAAGAATGTTATTTTCACCAGGCAATCTAATTTTCCTGTGTTCAATATCCAGTGTCATTTGTGGAAATGTTTTAACAAGCAATTACATAAAGCTGGGATCCCAAATCTACTCCTGGGCATTTAAATGGATTATACTAATTTTCAGAAGTCCTCAGCAGCTCACATTATAGCTGAGGTCTTTGTTCCTTTCCATTCATTCCAGATTCATCTGTAGATAAAATATCCTCATAGCTTAGATCTGCCTCATTTTGTTGTTTTGTTTTGGTTTAGACAAAACTCCTGCTGAAGTTATAGGAAGACTCCTGATTATTTTAGCTCAGACAGGTATGGATTAGATTATTCTTCACATGATTAAAATGGATAGGGAAGCTTTTATGGTTATGTCGTGATGGTAAATCATGACTTCAGTCTTGCATTGAGCTGGGAAATCATTTAGTCTGAAGAGATTAATGTGGTACTACCATCAAACATTGGCTATTTTTAGCAGAGATACAAGCCATATGCTCCAGCAGGTATAACTAGTTCAGTGCAAGAGCAGTGCCCTGAAAAGTGAGTTTAAAGGAAAGCAAGACTGTAATATTTTGCAGAGGATTCTCTGCCAGACTCTAGAAAGATATAGATACAGTCTTAAACCCCAAAAGAAATATTTGTATTTAACCTCTTGTTTCCTTCTTCATTGTCATTCGTTGTCATTAACCTGTCAACCAAAGTATATTGTACAAATAATATGAGATAGAGATTTGCATTTAAGTGAGACAGAATGCTACTGTTGGTTCAGGATCTGAATCTGTCAACCGAAAAATAATATTTAGACTAGCACTCACAGATAGAGATGGCATTAGAGGATAAAGCAGTGGTGGAAGGAAGTTAGTTATGCATGAATCTTCTATACTTTCTGACTCTCTTTTCATCTTCTGAGATCTAGACAACTGGAGATGGAAACCTAAAAAGGACCTCAAAAGAGTTATTTTAAACTGTGAGATATATCACTTTTTGCTTTAGGTGCTATTATCATATCTTAGCACAGTTAACTTGAAAGAAGATGCAGAAGAGAAATATACAGTAAGTGAAATGATAGCAAAGGTAGGAAACCAGAAGGTGCTATGCTGTCCAACATTTTATTCTTCTTAAGGGTGAAATCTAGATTGAAGGTGATCAGAAACCTTCAAGGCAATAAAAAAAAGTAATGGTAAAATCAAGATGAATTGTTAAGACCCTGCAGGAGCCATTAATTTACTTTGACACAGAAAGAGTTAGCTAGCCTCAAGAGAACTTGCAAAGCTTAGATAGCATCCATGGGTAGCCCTTTTGCTGCTTTTGTTTTTTCCAGTACATGCTTTGTATCCCTCAGGCCAGTGTAAGGTGTGATCTCTCTTTTAAGAGTTCACAGTTACTGGTGTTCTGAAACATGTTATCAGTCTCCCCAGTAAAAATACATGAATTGGACCTGTGTTGGTAGCATGTCTGGAAACTGAGGGGCCATAATCCAGAGGCTTACTCTGGTCCATGCTGCTCCAAGTGCCAGCAAAGCCTGTCACCAAAAAAGAGGTTTCCCCTCACTCCCCTCCCTCTCCAGAGAATTAATAACCATTTTGATAGTTTAGACAATGCAGTGTGGACCCTGCCTCCACCCTTACCTTACTTTCAAGTCTCTGGCCTTGATGAAATCATTGGGGTTGTCTACTGCTACAATTTCTGTCCAAAGTATCTTCTCCTTATCTGAACAACTAATTTTTGTCTTTCTTTTTTTGGTTTAAATAACACTTTCCTTTGAATTAATTTCCTGGTTGTTGAACCCTCACAATCAATAGGTGAATCATATTTATAAGGCAAATGCCACCTCATGCTATGGAACTTTCTTCCCATGTAGAATGGAATCAAGTAAACTGAAACCCAGATGTAGTCTGTGAAACATCACTAGTAGTGACTGTTCTGCAAGTACTTTGTGCTTTCACTGGGGACATGGGGAAAGGACTATGGGCAGGAACAAAGATAATGTTTGCAGGTTATCTTCTAGTAACATAACAGCTGTAAACCTGAAAACAGATGGGTGATGTTGGTGCGTGTTGCTGTTGCAATGTCCCCTCTGTTCAGCACTGTGCTGGTGGCACTGGTGTATTCTCGGTGTAAACGAAGCTACAGGCAGTCACTCTGCAAACCAGGCAACACTAAACAGACACAAAGCATGGAGAATGATGTTCTGGCATTTTTAGAGAAATGTTTGGAATATTCAACTCTCTGCAGTACAACTGCCACAGAACTGTAATAAACTCTGCACTTATGAACATTAAGAAGTTGGGGAAATGGCATCAGAAAATGACATTGTTATGTGAATTAATCATTATTGACACAAATCCTGGAGTGTCATGGTGTGATCAGTATTAGGGCTGATCCCAAAGATTTTGCAACTTTTTTGTGCCATAATGAGCGACAATCTCTTAGCCTTAGTTTGTGAATCTAAGTGTTTTAGTTTGGTATTGGATGAGAATTACTAAAACTAGTCCTGGATGTTCATGCTTGCAGTGCCTTCCAGCACCATTTTTTCTTCCGGTCTCTCTCCTGCATTCTTGCTGTGCTGTAGCATTCAAATGCTCTGATTACCTCTCCCATTACTGTCACTACATTGACTTTTAGCAACATACCTGTTTTTGAAGCTGGGGAATACTTTTCTAGTGGAGGAGGGGTAAGCAGGGAGTAGGAGGTTGAGCTTTTACAAATGAGACTCCTTTGGTAAAAAAAAAAAAAAAGAAAAGACACCAGTGCACATAGGAGGCTGCCTGCACCACTGTGTAGACTTGCTATTACAGTAAAAGCCCACTTGCTGACACCAATCATTTCCATAAAATTTAAGCCAACATCTTTGGGAGAAAAGATTTAATTAACACATAAGCCCCTGAGTCACTATGACAATCTGCTTTCATACTGATGGGAGTAATCACATTTCTACCCACTGACAGCCCTTGAAATATAGGGGTTTTATGAATAATCTATGGTATTTTTTTTTCCCTTACAGAAACAATCAGATTCTTTTGTTACTTTCACATAAGAACATTTCTGTCTTAGACATCTTGAAAAACTCTAAATTTATCTGATGCCTTGAGGGGGTTACCTCTGCTTGTGTGACAGGAGGTCTCTTGAGCATTTTGGGTTAGTAGCATGAAGTAGCAATTCCATCCTAACCAAGATCCACATGAGATATTCCATTATTTAAATAGAGGTGCCCTAAGGGCAGAGTATGCAGAACCCAGTGCAATAAATAAATAAACAGTTCTCATTGCAGAAAATAAATAAAATTGTGGCAATGATTACCATGATACAAAATTAGATTCAAAAACTTTCACTGTGAATCAGAAATAATAACCTAGGTGCACAACTTTGAGGAAAAAAAAAAATCCCCCCCCTTAGTCCAGTTGTAAAGATCATGTCTAATAGTACACACTTCTTTTTGACACCTCCTTCTTCTACTTGTTATAAACCCTTGAAGGAAAAAACACAGAGCCTTTTTTCCCCTGAGTTAGTCTTTTCATAGTTGTTTCTGATTTAGCATGGCATCAGTTAGATAAGTATCAAGCTTATAAGGTTTAATTTTATGATCTTTGGGACTTTAACAACGTTAGAGAATAATTCTATCACCACATTTAGACAGAGAATGTTGTATCTGTTGTTCTCCCTGGACGTTCTTATGTAATTCCCTTATCTTTTTCTTACTTCATACTTTTGTATTTGGTTCCACAGTACTAAACAACAACGAAACAAGGTTTGAACTGCATATTAGGGACAGAATGTTTTTAATGTATCTTTAGAGTTGTAACAACTCTGATAATCTGAAATTTTTGCAAATATAAATTTTACATCTAGGTAAGTGCTTTTTTTTTTTNTTCTAGCACTATTTTTTTTTTTTTTTTTAAATGGTAGCAGTCCTCTTGTGTTAGGCTCAATTGCAGCCTGTTTGCTAAATTAAAAAATGTAAATGTGGCATTGACAAAGGTTAGAAAGATTTAAAGTGGGTTCTGTCAGCAGTGCATGCACACACCAAACTAAACCCTATGTATCAAATCAGTGTCCTCTGGACTGTGCACCTTGCTCCATTGTTTACTTTCAAATTCATAGTAATTTTATATTCTTTCACTGGTTGAAGATGCATTTTAAAAACTAATGAATTTAAAAATATTCTTTTCCCATATGCTTTTCCCTTGTCCATTTGGTACTGAGCCTGCAATTTGACTTTCATTGTTTGTTTCCCTCCTTGTCTCGTCAATCCTTTTCTCTCTTTCTGTCCTTTTACTTTATTACATTTTTTATTGAGAACTGAGATGAACTGGTTGCTGCATCATGGGCCCATTACACTTCCTAACAATTCCATTTACACCTTATTGTTTGTCTTATTGCTGGAAAATTCAGGTGATTCATCATGCCTGAAGAAGCACCTGATCCCAATTCCCTTGATATCACGATCACTATGTGACAGGAATACAGTTAGTGGTGGCTTTCAGACTCTAAGAGGCCAAGGTGATAACTCTTTTGGGACTTTTAGCCTCTCAAGTATTGATGAGTTCCATTTTCATGATGCTCTGTTTTCTTCCTCCCTTTCAACAGCCCCGTGAGTGTGGAAAAGGGCTTGGAG
Organism: Ramphastos sulfuratus; assembly: GCA_013399055.1. Classification (NCBI taxonomy): domain Eukaryota; kingdom Metazoa; phylum Chordata; class Aves; order Piciformes; family Ramphastidae; genus Ramphastos; species Ramphastos sulfuratus. The sequence goes on along the minus strand of WBNM01039257.1, from coordinate 414,520 downwards.
TTAATAAATGAAGTGGCAGGTCTCCTGAAGCTGCAGATGAGTGCCTTCGATGATATCAAGTACGTACATGGAATTTGTCCCTTTTTATCTTATTGCATTTCTCACTATTTTTTAAATAGCTTGTCTGACAGGAAAATATCTGCATTTTAATGCCAAAATTAGTGTGCAAGAGACAAAAAAAGAATATAGTGATGCTTTTTTTATAACATCCCCTACACACAGGATCAAATTCTTTTCAAAAAAATATAATGACTGAAATTTTCCTATGCCTCCGTAGGGAAAAATAGTCTGTTCAAAGTGCTGTAAAAATATTACCAACCTTATTTAACAGTTTCTAAGTAAGGAAAGTCTTGTGAAGTGTCACTGTACACACTGCTACTGAGGGAGGAAATGACATCAGAAACAGATGAGAACTTAGATCCCCGGCTTTGAGTCTGGCACATGGCACAATAGGTCATGCCACTTGTTCAGCTACTCATTTAACAAGTCATGGTGAGTTCAGCTGTGCTGAGCTACTGTTTTTCTTCATATGATTCATACTGATGAATGCTCTACATGTTAATCTCCTGAAGTAGTATGTCCTGATTTGCCATATTTAGTAAGAATGTTTATATTGAGGATTTTCTGAAACTATTGGTAGGAACATTTCGTCACAAAACTTAATTCTTCCTTTGCGAAACAGGAAATAATAGTTTGATAGAAAAGTAATGGAAAAGGGGGGTTAGCTGTGAGAGGGTTTTACAAACTTTCTGGAAAGAAGTCACATCCTGGCACACAGAAAATAACTGATGTCTGAGTAGCACTGAATTTTTATGTTTAGAGGCTTTAGAGCTCTTTGGTTTGGCCCATGAGTCAGGTTGCTGAGGAGGAGCATCTTCCTCAACTTGTTTCCATCAGCTTTTGTATAACCTTTAGTTCAGAGAATACAATTCATAGTGTAATACTGTGTTTTAAACCATAGTCTGAGGATGTATTTATTCTTATTTGGATAAAAGAAACAAAAAAAAACCAAAGCTACCCCTTCTATTACTGTGTATAGAGGTAGAAATAGACTACTGGTGAGAAAATCTTTACAGAATTCTAACAAATATTTGCTTATTTGCTTTAGTTGTTTAGAAGGAAAATATTCCTATCTTTTGTTTGCTAGAACAATTCTTTATATTGATAAAAGTCCTTTTGCTTCTATTTTAAGTGTATTTTTTTAAATGAAAACTGAGTTTTCAAACTACAAAAAAATGTCAGCATTGTATTTTCTTCCTTGTAAAGAGAATTTGCAGCTCTGGCTTTGAATGCTAGTAGACAAAGTTTACTGTACATTTAAAGGGGTAACCCCATAGAAGATTTTCTCTGCTGGAATCAGCTGGTTCTGCTTCATTAACTTCATTCATTTACAGTACAAGAGGATTTTCACCTACCTTTCTAATTGTTGGCATAAAGCCTTTGGTTATTTTTTATCACTTGATAAATCACAACAACATTGCAATTGGCAGGCTGCAGATTCATTCTCTAATGAAAAATATCCCTCTAGTGATAGAGCTAGCTATAAAGAACATTATTATTATTATTATTATTATTATTGGCATTAGGGAGGCTGATCATTTTGTGTCCATTAACATGCTGTCATATGACTGTACTGAAACCATTTGTATTGTCAGTATTTTTGAAGTGTGTTTTGATTTACAGTAACTCTGAACAGCATCAACTATTTGGTCTATCAACATAAACACACTCTTTGCCTTTTTAAAAGCTCTCTAAAGCTGTGAAAGATTATCTCACATCTCCAGTTAGCAATGAATTCATCTGGAATATTTTTTTTTCAGCTAGTGAGATGCTTTGACTCAGATGAAATCCATGAAACACTAAAGAAATGTGGAGCCGACCAGTAGATATGGCAGTAGGAGAGCCTTTTAGAAAAAAGGCATCACCAGGCAAAGAATTAATGTTTTTTTGTTCTTTTGTCATCACTACACAGCCATCATTGGAAAACTCTGTGAATTGGAGAGCTCTGACTGGCTTCTGTGTGGCATCATGGAATAGGGTTTCAGGAAAGACTTTATGTCATTATTATTCTTAAACCATCTTTCACATATCAAAGTGTGAGAATGAGGCCTCTCAGGAAATATGCTTTTTACTTGGCCTAAGGCATCATGGGCAATTTAAATTATTGTATTTTACTGGCAACTGAAAGTACTCTTTTTCTTAGGGATTCAGGTTTTTTAAAAGTTTACTTTGAACTCCAACCTGAGTATGAGATTGATGTAAAATTCTCAGTTCTCTCTGTTCCCTCTAAGAAACCAGAATGGTAAGAAACTAACAATGTAGACCTGAATATTTTAGGCTATTGCAAAGATTTTGGAATAAAGTTATGTTAATGAAATCACAGGCTTAATTTGAGTGTATAGAGAAGGCCATAGCATTCAATAGGAATAATGTCAGAAGAACTGACATTCTTCTTAATTCTTTCTTCTATGAGTCCTAAAGTTTTTAAATTCTCAATTAAGTGTTTCTTATTCATTTCTCTAAAAAAAAAATAGTTGTAAAGGGATTGCTTCTAAATACATTACTACCTTCAATCAGTTTTGTTTGCAAGCATCTTTCGTTTTTCCCTATATATTTTTTCCCTATATATTTTTTCCCTGTGCTTTTTGAGTTCGGTAAGTGAACAATTGCTTTTGCCGTGGATTCTTACAATTCCCATCTTAGTTCTTGATTAGTTGATGCGTTGTTGTAATCAGTTTATTTTATCTTTTCTCCTTCACAATGCTGCCAGCTTTAACCGATGGCCTGCAATTCACAGTATAGCCTCAGGCTTGGCTCCCAGAGCGTTCAGTCCACTTCTGCAGTTGGTTTGTTGTCAAGTTTGCATTGACATAAACTTTGCTTGCCCTGTGAAGCAAATGAGAGGGAATAGATTTGGGGAATTCATAATTAGAAATATTTCAGTGCTGAGAAAAGATCCAACATGTTAGCTGTCACTTTTTGATACAGCCTGGATCTTTATGGAAGTAATAGTTATGCTTAATACGTTTTGTTAATGGTTATGTAGCTGTCAAATAAATTCCATTATTTCTTATTACATCATTAGAGACCATTAAAAGGATATTAGCATGCTGATGTAATTATGCAAGCAGACGTAAAATGACTATAGTTATGATTTTATAATCTAATTATGGATGTCCAATGCCCCTGGTGATTGATTGTTGGACTGGTGTCATGAATTGAAGTCAAATGGATTGTAATGTTAGCAGTGTTTGTATTTATTTTTAAAAAGTAACTTTGCTACCCTGCAATCTGCAGCATTGACCTTCCTCATGTAATTACAGTTATTCACACATTAAAGAGTAAATTTACAAACACAAAAGATTAAAAAGAAATACCCAAGTATAAGAGAGTTACTAAAAGAACAAGAGAGAGTTACTACAGAACAAGAGGACACAGTAAGAGAGAGTTACTACAGAACAAGAGGACACAGTCTCAGAACAAGAGGACGCAGTCTCCAGCTGTGCCAGGGGAAGTTCAGGCTCGAGGTGAGGAGAAAGTTCTTCACTGAGAGAGTCATTCCCCACTGGAATGGGCTGCCCAGGGAGGTGGTGGAGTCACCGTCCCTGGAGGTGTTCAAGGCACGTTTGGACGTGGCACTTGGTGCCATGGTCTAGTCTTGAGGTCTGTGGTAGTGGGTTGGACTTGATGATCTTTGAGGTCTCTTCCAACCTTGCTTATACTGTGATACTGTGAAATCTTTATGCTTAACCATGAAGGTAGTTGAAAAAGCTGATTCTGATTACCTAATATAATGTACTGGACTGGAAAGCTGTAAAACTTAACCACTGTTCCCTTCTCATGTGTGGTTGGTTGTGTCTGTATTGTATATCCAAAGCTAAGTTAAAAGACTAAATCACTGATTTTTTTGAGTCTAAAGCTTAAACCTTCAGGCCTTAGGTTGTTCATTCAACTTTCAGCTGACCTATCTATCAACCCACAGTGAGACTAGAGGTGAATTCAATGTTTTACTTGAATTTCTATATGAAAAATGGAAATTCAGGTTAAGTGAAGGTATGTATAGAAACTGTATAGAGGCTTCAGCTAGAAAAATACCTTTCAAAATTTGTAGCAATCATAGCAGAGTGGTTTGACATTTTTCAAATAAAATACTATAATTTTAAAATCCATTGTAATGATTACCTTCAAAATTGAACAAATTTCTCTTATTTAAAAGATGCTTTTATTTTGGCAGTAAGAATATTTTTTTTTCTGGACTCAACTAAACTATTTTCATATTTTTTTTTCCTGTTGATGAAAAATGTCAATGTTTCAAGACTAATTATGATATAGTCTTGAAAAAAAAAAATCATTCTATATATTTTTCTAAAGCCCTCTGTCTTATCCCATATCCAAGAAATAAAATGCTCACTTAATGAGCAGGTCTTCAATGTTTCATTTTATTCTCATTGTTCAATGTGTGGCTTCAGGCTTTATTTATTGCATCTTATTCAAATCCTACTTTGAGGTCAGAAAATCCATTTCCTCTTGATTTGTTTTGGTTTTTTTCCTATGGCGCTTTTCACTACACTATCAAAATGCTTGACAAACATGAGCTGATGTACTTAACTCACATGAGATATGGGCTATTATTAGGACCATACAGTGCTGTAGTTATGCACAAAGAGATTAAGGTCAAGCCATTTGCCAATATGAGGTGTCCAGTCTGATGTCTCAGAGTATTGCTTATTCAGCCTCTTCTGTAAAGAACTTCACTTACTGAGATCCCATTGATTTCAATTACTGTTCTGAGTCTTCATCTGTCCCAGAAGTCAGCTCTCAGTTTATACATTGCTACTTGACTTCAAATTAACTGAGTCTAAATCTGAGGCAGAACTGGGTGGTAGCAGCAGAACTGCTAAGTAACAGTAGAACCTTTACATCCTTATAGTTCAATACCTTATTTGCAACATCTGAAGTCAGATCAAAATTAGGTTGAGGCCCCTGAAGATATTCTCTATTTTCTCTACCAACTGGCTCCCATCCATCCTTGAATCATAGAATGGTAAGGTTGGAAGGAGACCTCAAGGGTCATCTAGTTCCAACCCCCTGTCATAGGCAGGGACACCTCCCACTAGTAAAGGTTACTCAAGGCCTCATCCAACCTGGCCTTGAACCCCTCCAGGGAGGGAGCAGCCACAACCTCCCTGGGCAACCTGTTCCAGTGTCTCACCACCCTCACTGTAAAGAACTTCCTCCTAACATCCAGTCTGAATGTCAGGGAACCTATTGAAAAAAAAAAATTTAAAAGAAAACCTGCAAATCTAGACATAAAGTAAGTCGAGATTGGTTTTTCCTGTTGTATGGTATTATGTCCTTAATGCCAGATAGTTGTTTTTTTTTTAACCTATTTTTATATAAACAGTGGTCTGGTAAAAGCTTGAATGTGGAAGGCTTATCACGAGGACAGCTGTAAGCGTTTTCTTGGCATACTTCAAATCTCTCCTTGCAAGTAGTGGGGTTAGAGACACTTTCCACCTCCTTTGCAAAGAAAAGGCCTTACATGACCAAACAATACCTGTCATTATCATNTTAAACAGGTAAAAAAGTCCAACCTAAACCATTCTTTGATTCTTAGAAAGGGCTGAAACAACTGGGCTGAAATAAATACAATTTGAAAAGCCAACCAACCATCCCAGTGAAAAGAACTTGAAGTGAGGAAGATGTCTGAAAATCAAACCAAGTGGTAAAAGTTTTGAGAAGCTTTAAACGTGTTCAAATCGGAAGTGTTGGGCAGGCAGACCGATGAGTGGAGTTCCCAGCCTCACCTATTATGAACATGTGCATTGGCTGTAGTGTCCTAATCTTGCTATATAGGTTTTGTGCACTGTTTGTCATGTTATTCTTCTAACACCTGAAGAACTCAATCAGCCAGTTAATCATATTCAGTCATCCAGAACCTAAACACTGGAACACTACTTGGTATTTTCACTTCATCATGCTGATGCATTATGACATGTGATATATGTATGCTTCAAATGTGAACATCTTAGGAAATTATTGGTAGCTTGAGAGGCAGAGTAGTGTGAGGGAGGACAATTTAACCACTGAGCAGTAGCAGGGTAGGTAGCACAGTGTTTTCTTAGGTTTGCATCTGCAAACTTCCCTCTGTTGTACAGATTTTCTGTGATTCCTTTCTCCATGATTCGATGTGATTAATCTTTTCCACCACTGTATGTTGATCATCTGTGAATTAATATTCTTGCAAAGTTTTGTTTTCTAGATGCAGCTTTTGGATTTTACCATGTATGCCATTTAGTTTCACTGAGAGGAATGTTCTAATATCATGCTTATGAAACAACATATAGTTCATCCTTCTCTCCTTAAGGGCACCAGCAATAGAAGGATTTTTTTATTTCTATTCCTTTCATTGTCCAGAAATTAAGCAGCACTTTTATTTCAATTTGAACTGTCCTATGCTTGGTCTCAATATAGAGATATGCCTTTCAAAACTATCTGCCATCTGTTTAAAAAAAAAAAAAANCCATTCTATGATTCAAACTCTTCTTGTAGCAAAGACCTTTGGTCTCCTACTAACTATGCTCTGTCCTGCATCAAGACCAATACCAAGAAAATGGTATTTTAAAAAAAATTTAAACAGGTAAAAAAGTCCAACCTAAACCATTCTTTGATTCTTAGAAAGGGCTGAAACAACTGGGCTGAAATAAATACAATTTGAAAAGCCAACCAACCATCCCAGTGAAAAGAACTTGAAGTGAGGAAGATGTCTGAAAATCAAACCAAGTGGTAAAAGTTTTGAGAAGCTTTAAACGTGTTCAAATCGGAAGTGTTGGGCAGGCAGACCGATGAGTGGAGTTCCCAGCCTCACCTATTATGAACATGTGCATTGGCTGTAGTGTCCTAATCTTGCTATATAGGTTTTGTGCACTGTTTGTCATGTTATTCTTCTAACACCTGAAGAACTCAATCAGCCAGTTAATCATATTCAGTCATCCAGAACCTAAACACTGGAACACTACTTGGTATTTTCACTTCATCATGCTGATGCATTATGACATGTGATATATGTATGCTTCAAATGTGAACATCTTAGGAAATTATTGGTAGCTTGAGAGGCAGAGTAGTGTGAGGGAGGACAATTTAACCACTGAGCAGTAGCAGGGTAGGTAGCACAGTGTTTTCTTAGGTTTGCATCTGCAAACTTCCCTCTGTTGTACAGATTTTCTGTGATTCCTTTCTCCATGATTCGATGTGATTAATCTTTTCCACCACTGTATGTTGATCATCTGTGAATTAATATTCTTGCAAAGTTTTGTTTTCTAGATGCAGCTTTTGGATTTTACCATGTATGCCATTTAGTTTCACTGAGAGGAATGTTCTAATATCATGCTTATGAAACAACATATAGTTCATCCTTCTCTCCTTAAGGGCACCAGCAATAGAAGGATTTTTTTATTTCTATTCCTTTCATTGTCCAGAAATTAAGCAGCACTTTTATTTCAATTTGAACTGTCCTATGCTTGGTCTCAATATAGAGATATGCCTTTCAAAACTATCTGCCATCTGTTTAAAAAAAAAAAAAATAAATAACAAACCAACAGACTAAGGCTCTTTGGCATAATCTTGTTTAAAATGCTATAAAAGCATAACTCAGAAATAATGGAACCACTTTTATTCAAACTTGGCTTCTTCCACAGATTTAATGAGTCTGGAAAACAAATTGTCTGAGAAATGTACTGCTGTAACTCATTGCATGCAGGCTTCTGTAAGAAATTACGTTGTGTTTTCTGGTACATGTTGTCTTATTTGACAACTAATTTATAATATAAAGATAGATCAATCTTAAAAGGAATGAGGATAAGGAAACAAAAATAAGGTGGAAATTTCAGCTATGCATTCCTTTACTTAAAAATGAGTGATTTCTCAGCCTCAGCATTACATTAGTCTCGTGGCTTTCCCCCCTGAGGTACAATATATTTTGTGTGCATTTCTTTAATAAATGTGCATATAACCAAGATAATTTTGCCTTCTCCACTGTAACCTTCCTGCTAGTAAAATATAAAAAGACATTAAAATAACAAGAAAGATTTTGACCTAGAGCACTTTATGAATTCTAGGTGACAAAATAGAATGACTATAAAAATCTGGGGAGACTATTATAAACAAAAATGTACAAAGTTTTGCTTTCCATTACCACATCTAATCTCATTAAATCAGAGGATTAGCACCTTTGGAATGAAAAGCAGAATTAAATCCAGTGTTATAGATATATTTCCATGTGCTCATAGGTCCCTACTCACAGAGAATATTTTTACAGATAAGTGAGCTTCTGAGTTTTATCTGTCTTTATTTAACTTCATATTTCTCTACTACTCTCTGACTGAGAATTCCATTATGTTCCCTTTTAACAAAATTAAAGTTCATAACGTTATGGGGTAGGCAGGATATACTGCTTTGTTTCATGTAACTCACTGAATATGTGCCATTGGGTTTTTCACATATTATTAACAGGTAATCATTCCCATTCTACAGATGAGTAAGTTGAAACTCAGGGTAGTTTATTTGATTTTCCCTAAGATGGTACAGAACTTGGTGACAGATATGAGAATAGAAACAGAGAACTGTGATTCTCACTCTTGAGCTAAAGCTTGGTCTACAAATAGAATAACTAATATTAGAAATGGCAAAAGATGATGCAGAGAAAGCTAGTCCCTTATAAAAAAAAATATTAACAATTAATCTTATGTCTGTGTCTTTCTTGATCCTCCTGCCCATGGCTACCTGATTTTCCTATGTACAAAACCAGGCATTCTTCTCTCTGTCACATGGGTGATTGGATGGATTCTATGAAGCTCAGAAAGATAAATAATATTTCTGTCCTTTTATTTTTTAAGCTCTAGGCAATAAATACTGCATACCTGGGCCTATGAGCTACACAACAACCTGCCTGTGGAAGGGTTTGCATTCTTCAGGAGCCATAAAGGCAGTTGGAGCAGATAAATACTTGTAGGTGTAACTGAAAGAGCTCCATAAAGTCTACTTGCAGTGCCTCCCTTGGAAAGCAAATGCCTCTACCACACATCTGGCTGTGAGGGGAGGTCATGAGTGAATTTTCTAAGTGGTCTTCTCAGAGTTAAAGGAGAAGCCAGCAAGCTCTTAAGCAGGCAAGCAAGAGGGCTCTGGTTGTAGCACTTGTAGCTTTGCAGCTTGTTGAATTGCAGCTGTAGCAAATTTGGGGGTTTTGGTCTTTGGTTGTGCTGCCTAATCCTCATCTGTGTCTTAACTGGCTCCTATCAAAGTTATGAGCGTGCTGAACCTTTACCTCTGCAAAAGTCCTAACACACAAGTCGTGCTCTTTATTAATTATTAAAAGTCATTTGTGCAAACTGAGCATAAGGTGATTATCATCCCAGCAGACAAATTTTACATGTTATTTCAACAGACTCCATTAACAACAGAGGTGTGCAGAGGTTAAGTAGACCTGAGGTCAATAAAATGCATTGAGTGCTTACTGCCTAAAAATTAAAACCATCTGCTGTCTGTGTACCAGGCAGACTACTGAAAGCTATTAAAGAAGAAGGGAAATACAAACAGAATACAGTTATCTTTTTGTTATTTGATGGTTGTTTTTTTTTTTAGTTTATATGACATAACATTTTTATCCTTTTATGTAACCTATAGGGAGTGAAAGCAAAGTCACTGTACATAGAAGCAGCATATAGTATAGCACTGTTGTGGTAGGCCTAAACAAGCCTCTTGGGCTTGTGAATGTCTTGGCTTATGCAGACATGTTTTTCTGCTCTCTTTCCTTCTGTTTTGGGGAGAGCAACCCCAGGAAAAGGGACAAAGGACCTGGCGCCACTAAGTCTGGGGTCCAGGGTCTGTCCATCCACTGCGGTAAACAGGGTGCACACGGTTACCTTGTGCAAAGCCCGTGATCNGCGAGTTCCGATTATTTAATATTAATAAATTATATATTAATATTTTTATAATATCATCTCGCAGTACCTAATTACCCCTTCCGTGGCAAACGCTCATATGGTTTGTTCTTTTAAATACTGTAATTAAGAGCCTTATTTGCACAGAAGACAGAGCTGGCAACTTTCACGTACTCAGCATGGTGAAAATGTCAAGTTTCATGGTTTGTGACAGATTAATAGAAAAAAAATATTTTAAAACTGTGCAAATTATTCATAGATATTGAGTAATCATCAGAAGGTGCACTTTGTGAAGAATAAAAATAGGACAAACTGAGTGTGTCATCAGTCTCTGAAGTGAGCGCCGTCTCTTTTTTGAATCATGTAAATTCTGGGCTTAGCAAAATAATTTTCACATGAGATGAACCAGTTTGTATGAAATACCTTCAGAATTTTACATATTTCATCCCCTTTTGCACTGTCAATTGGTGTCAGTATATTAGGTCAATTTTGATATTTGTAGATTACATGATTAATGTAAAATTAATGATGAATATAAAATAACTGCAAGTCTGTCATTTAGTATTGGTTGGTATTTCGAGATGCCCAAACTACTGTTGTTGGAAACCATCCTGTTCTGGACCAGGCATCTCTTTTCTGTGACTTTAGTCTTGAAATTATTTTAATACAGGAGTATGTCAGTCAAAATATAGTTCATTATTTTTCCACCTTGTAGTGCCCTCTTCTCTTCCCCTAAAGCAGTACTCCATGAAGTCACTCCGAAGGGAGAGAAAAGTTTGTAGATGTTGGTAAAATTGAGCTGCAACCATCAAATCCAAACCTAAGTTCTGTTTCTGTGTAGTTACATTTGGGAGAGGTGATTGCTCTGAAACTGTTGCTCTATTTAATCTTTGTGATCTCTGTTACACCTTACCCAGCTGCTTGGCATAAAGCACTCTAATGAATAATACAAAATCAACCACTAATTGATGAGCACTGCCATTAATATTCCCTTAGCAGGCACTTTGCTTTTCCATCTTTAGTACTTGGTTATTGTCAGACATAAGGTGTGATCAACAAATCTTTAACTTTCTCTCTCTGTGCTAGCTATATGTTTACTACAGCATCACACTTCTGTGGACAATGTTACAAACACTTTATGCTTAGTGAGTGTAAAGGATGTAAATATGAATGAATAATATATTTTCAGCTGTACTGCAGCATGTTGTGGAACAGTGATGTTCTACAGTTTAAGAAGCATGTTAAAGAGTTTCCAGAGAGAGGTTCAGTTTGTTAAAACATAAAAAGATTTGCTAATTGGTCACCAGCTATAAGTACATACATGTCAGTAGAAATGTGAGAATGCATACAGCTGGACATTGACATTTGTTCAGTTCAGGTGCAAGATGAAGCAAATCTTTGAACAGTAAAGATATTAAGAGTGATAGACATATGCCTTTTTGTTATTAAGTCTGAAGGATGATCAGTCTTCTTTCCTGAACAGTTCAGGAAAGTCATTTTGTAGTAGGTCAGCATAATACATCCTTCATGGATTTTCTGAATCTTTGAAGTTTAGTCAGGTACCTGCTTTTGTAATATAAATAGAGTATGACAATTTACAGGAAACAAATTTTGGTCAACATTCCTGGTCAAAAAATTATAGTGAAACCTGTGGTTAATGGATTTACAGCTGATCTGAATATCAGAAGGAGAACAAAATAACCAATGTGTGCTTCTTAATCCATTTGTGTATTATATGACAATGACCAGATGCAATTTTCTGCCTTTACTTTGCAATGGAAATTGTGTCATATTAGCATATTGTATTACAAAAATGCCTCCTTTAATCATATGCCTTTTTCCTATTAATATGATTTGACATGTTTATATACCTACATATATATACATATATAGTGCAGTATGAGCTTTTAAATATTTCCAATATTGAGAAGGTGCAAAGGAGGCTTCAATGCAGTATAAACAATGGACATAAGCTTCAAATTCCTAAACACAATAAGCACAGAGATGTGTACCCATTGCAAGTCATTAGTTCAAGCCCATCAAACATTTCCTGTTTCAATTACCTTTGCTGCTATAGCTATAAAATTTACTTTGCACAATCCTCTGGAGCGTTACTAATTGCTTTTCTTAACCTCCAGAGATTAAAGGATTTTGAAATGAACATATAGACAAGTAGTGGCTCTAATTTCAAATCTAAGCTTTATTAAGGCAAGCTCAGTTTTAGGAAATAGGGTCATTAAGAGAATGTTTAATGTTGGAAATATCCAATCCTAATCTCCTCATTTTGCTCCAGTCTTGAGAAATTGCTCTCTGCCTGGATTTTTTTTTTTTTTTTTTTTTTTTAATGCAGTGCAAGCTCAACTCATTTCCATCTGGCATCAGGCTCTATGTCTCATCTTCAAGAATACACATAGCCATGTTGGCTCTTGTTCCTCAAATCCTTTTCCACTAGGGGGTATGATAGACTGTGACTGTATTTCACTGTAAAACCTTCTGTATGATATTGTAATACTGAAGTATACACACACGAGGGAGAAGAACAGGCATGCAAAGCCTGCTACATAATTTATGGAGATTCAAATTCTGTCATTCATAAATATAATTATAACCCACGGCTTGAAAGTGATATGGACCTTGCCATATTGATCATGCTCCAGCTCTGTTTATTCAGATCATTTATTTGTTGACAGGCAAAATATAATAAGAATGTTGTTAGACAGTAAAACAATTAATGAAAGGAAATATTTCTATTTTACACAAATAATGTTTGTTTCTGTGCATGTTGTGCACCCTCCCACTTTCAAATGGGAAGTATAAACCCAAGGGGGTGGGGATATTATTAAATCAGTAATCAACCTTCAAGTCATTTTGGTATAAACACTGTAATTATTTCATCTCTGGTAAACAGAATATAAGACAACAGCACATAAGGGTGACAATTTGCAATATGCTTTGAATGTCTTTGTTTAAAAAAAAAAAAACTATTATGGCTGAAGGCAACATTATTGAAATGAAAAAAAAAATGCAGAAGTTGTGACAGCCAACAGAGGGGGTAATTAGTCAGTGAATTTCAACTAATAAATTTAGCAGATCATTACAACAGACATTACATTTTGCATCAGGAGAAGTCACTGTTTATTAGCCTTGAAGCCAAACCTGCTTACCTTTATTAAAAAAAAAAAACCACTAAGAAATTATTAGGAAAAAAAAAAAGAGAAACGTGATTATAATAGTATAGTCCAGATGCCTTCTGAAATTCATGACCTTCTTTTATTTAGGTGGGTATAAGTTCCCACTTCCCTTATGTCAGAAGTCAACTCCAAATTTACATAGATGTAACTGTAGTGTACAGCTTGGGGTGGGGGGAAAGAAAAAAAAAAAAAACCCAAACAAAAAAAAACCTGATATAAAATATTGTCTTTCTATATTAAAAGTGCCACTATCTAACAATTTTCAAATTGCTTGCAGCAGATACATGTCTTAGGTGTAGGTTATGCCTCAGCCTGGGAATTGTGGTTTCCATTTCTGATCACTTTCACCTACACACTTCAGCTGGCTGTTGGCAGGATGTAACCTGGCAGGATGTAACCTGCCAGGATGTAACCAGCTGGGACAGATGCCTCTGCTAACGGGCAGTGCCCTCCCTGGTCTGTGGGAATGGTTTGCTTGTAATTCATCAGGTCATAAAGGTGTGCACTTTGGTGTGCCTCCATAGTTAAAGTGATGTAAAGACAATTGCCATTAATATGAGCTTAGGCTTCTGAGGGTTTGACAGTGGCATGAAAAAGCAGTCTCATCTATCTAATTTAAAATTCCTGGTTAGGAAGTGTCAGGGGTACATTTTATATATCTTAGAACCTTTTCCCAGGCTGGTTGACTTCTTAACATCTTTAAAAAAAAAAAAAAAAAAAAAAAAGAAAGAAAAAGAAAAAAAATATTTTGTCATCAAATAATTATTGTTATTGTTTAAATGTTCTCATCCAGCACATAATGAACAGTGAGGAATTCCCCAAAGGGCATCTATTGTTATTGAAATGTTTATTTATTGAGTGCTTTTGCCAGAAGCACCCCATGAGAAAAATCTCATTTTATGAGCTCCTTGAAGCAGTCCATTCCCAAAACATTGAGCAGAAATGCAATTTTGACCAAGTCATCTCAAGGTCTTTTGTTTGCTTTTAAATAAACAGCAGAATATCAACGTGCAAAGAGTTTTGGCCAGAGCTGCTTTATTTTCTGTATTCTGTAAATATCCCTAATGAAGCTGTGCTGATGTGGTGGTCAGGTGATTTCTTATGTTCAAGCATTCAACTGCTACAGTAGAGAAAAAACAACATCCCACAAAGCTATATAGGAGTGGATACTGTAAATGATTCTGAGATTTCTTCTTTCCTGCAAAAGAGCAGTGTTAGCCTCATCGTTTTGTGCTCCTTATTTACATAATTTTCTCACCACCACTGAGGAGAAATGACAGTGCTTGTGACAATGGGTTCATGGGCACAACTCTGATTCTGTTGTGTTCCTGGATTATCCAGGTGGAGACAGCAGAGAATAGTGAGATGGTCCCTGCCAGGCTTCACTCCTGAAACCCCTGCCTCGCACTGCCTGTGCTGGATCACTGAAATGATCCAGTTGCAACCTTTATGGATCAATGATGCCATGAAGTGCATAGCTGCAGTGAGTGAGGTAAAGGGACAGCTGCAGGGAGTGAGATCTGGGCCAAAAATAGAAGCAAAATAGACAAGGGAAGGAGTGGAGGAAACTTGTTATGCTTTTGGTAAAGTTAAAAGAGTGCTTAAGAGTTTTTGTTGGTTCCAGGATCTCAGCTACAATGGACTGAGGGGAGGGAATAGCTAGAGTTGTTGTTGGACAGCTGTGTATGGGGATGGTGCCTGCTGTTATTTGGCACAAACTTCTAATTACAGTGTAAATGTCTGAGCAGTCACAAAGGAATCCTCACTTCTCTTAGCCTGGCAACGCAGCCAGGACGACAGTGCAGAATTAGCTATATTCGCTGTGTGGTATCATGAAAATCCCAGGTGCATTTTACTGTTGATTATCTCAGCGTTCATGAAAGAAGTGGAGAATGGCCTAAATTCTTGTAAAGCACTTAAATGAAATAAAATATACTTTGCAGTTGTTTCGTATTGTAACCTAAAATGTTCCTTACATTATGCTTATAAATGCTTTATAATCATCTAACATTATTAAAATAAGTTTCTTGTACATTAATGATTTGGCATCTGGAGTGCGCTCTAGCAATAAAACCTCTGTTTTCTTTTTCTTTTCCCCCCTGCCCCTGAAGAGTATTTAGAGAAAAATGATGGATTAATGACAGTCCCTATTGACTCCAGAATAAAATGTGCACACTTCATGCTTTTCTAGTAAAAGATTGAAGGGATGTTTCTTAGTCTTACTCTGATTCCCTTTGTGACCTCCAAGCACACTTTTATGGCTAATACTATTATTTCTCTTTCTTCAAATGGAAAAAAGTTTAAAGGAATTTCTGTCTAGGATATCTGTAAAACAATTAAGCACACTTCATTAAGTGCTTTCTGTTGTATGAATGCAGAATATTAAAATGTTAGTAAAAGAGTAATTGAATGCTTCGTTTCAAGCCCTGCAACACAAATGTTTTTCAAGTTCTTTCTTTCATGCAGCAATTTTTCAGACTTCATTGTTTCATAAGCTACAACTATAGGAGGTGTATGGCTCAAGACAATGTACTTCACATTTTAAGCAAGATGGTTATTCATATTACAAATATATATTTTTTTCACTGAATATATGAATAGTAAAACCTTAGGAACTATAGAATACATAATATCTAAATGAACTTTTATAGTAGTGCCTTTTTTTTTTTGTCCTTGCACTCTTTTCCCTGGCAACTATTGCATTATGCTTTCTATAGTCTCTTGTTACTTACACATTGTCTTCAGAAATACATTTATTATATGTGTGTATCTATATGTGTATTTTTCTTACCTTATTTAATATATAATTGTATATCTATGTGTACTTTAGTGTAGTTTTAAGGATATCAGAACTGGACTTTCTTTTTTTGTTTCATGAGATGTGCATTTAGGTTGGATATTATTGGGATGCTTGAAGAATCAATGCATTACATATGTGTATTTATTCTTCTTTACAAATGCACAATCAGATTTTTTTTGTGTGTGAAACCCTCATTGCTACTCTGCAATTATTCATCTGTCTAATCACTACATTCCTTTGTAAATGATGTATAGATTTTCATACCATAAAGGACCATGAGACTACACCCCAAAAAACCACCACAAAATCCAATAATTTCCCCTCATAAGTCATTCAGAGATGATTACCTCTGTTGTTGGAAGGTCAATAATTTGTGGTACCCTTTTGGTCAAAATTAGCTCTTGGATCAGATATACCCAGAATCTTTTGCCCACACTTGATCACGCAAGACATGATCAGGACAAATGTTATGTGTTTCCTTATCACCCCTCTAACTTGAAATGTGACAACAGAGCTAAGCTTGTACTGATGCTAGGCACATAAAATTTGAAACATCTTTGGATGCTGAATTCCAATGGTGATCTATGCTGTACTTGGATGACTAACACATTCAGTACCTCCATTTTCCCATCTTTGTAATAAGAATAGTATTTACAGAAGCATTCTGAAGTTTAGTTAATGTTGTTGAAATTCTTTCAGACAGGCACAAGATACACACAAAAAACCACAAGAGGTATAAAAATGTATGCTAATGTAGCTAATGAAGCAAAAGAAAGAGGGCTAAATGGTGTCTTAATAGGTTCTCTTTAAAAACCTATTTTGATAAGGAATATTATGCCATGTCTCTCGATTAGGAATCTTACATTTTTTCGTAATCTCTTCCAGCGTGCTGGGACCAGCTGTGACCTTCAGAGTGCACTCAAACCTCCAAAACATTTCAACTGCAGATGTTGCCAAAGCAGCAGGTAAGTCCTTGTTCTCCATTCCTAAACTGTGACCTCTCACATGTCCATTTAGCGGGCAGTAGCACGACAAACAGTACAGAGACATCCCAGTCTCCCAGAAGATTGACATTTACAGAGGGAGATAGTCAAGAGGTGAGTGACACATATGGGAGATTTCAATTTGGCATCTATAAGTCAATTAAAACCACCTGAGACTTCCTTGTTTGTCAGGGAAATGGATTGCATAGAGACTTGTAGTCAAAGCCTGGCATGGTGAAAATTTCCTCACTGTCATCACGAATTTGTAAAACAGATTGGTTACTTGTAAACGAAACTGTCCTACCTGCTCTGTTCCACTACATCTTTCTCAGTGAACAAAACTGTTATTCTGTTTTACCTCTAGTTTCTGGATCAAAAGATGGTACAGATACACTTTTGTTGGTCTAATGTTTAAGAAATTTAAATGACAAGTTGATCTTGGGAGTTAAGTGTTGTATTTCTGGGGCTAAGATGTTTCTGAATAAGTAGCGCTGTTTTAAGGACTCCTATTGGCTTCTTGTCAGCTTGGCTAGCTGTACAATGGAGTTGTTGACTGCAACAGGTATTTTCTGTGAAGTAACTGAGTTAATAACTGATTTGCTTCCAAATAACCCAGTTGATAAACTAAAAAAAGTATGAGTAAACAAGTTGTAGTGTTGCTTGAGAATAGGAGAAAATCCCAGGCAACCAGCAACAGAATGAGGGGACACAGTCTCAAGTTGTGCCTGAGGAGGTCTAGGCTGGATGTTAGGAGGAAGTTCTTCCCAGAGAGAGTGATTGGCTTTGGGACGGGCGGCCTTGGGAGGTGGCGGAGGTGCTGTTCCTGGGGGTGTTGAAGAAAAGACTAGATGGGCCACTTAGTGCCATGGTCTAGTTGATTGGCTAGGGCTGGGTGATAGGTTGGACTGGATAAGCTTAGAGATCTCTTCTGACCTGGTTGATTCTATGATCCTCTGTTTAGATAAACATTCAGAGGACAAAACTTTCTATTGACTGCTCTCTTTCCTTCTGCATGGATTAATTTATAGAAAGAATTGAAGTAGCTCCCATGCCAGAAATTTCCTTTGCAGCTCCATTGTAGAGGAGTCTTACTAAGAGTAGCAAATGGGATACCATTTTTCTGGAAAGACTTTAACAGGCCAAAAAGCTGTAGATATATTTCTTGTCAAAACCAGGAAATTGCAATAAAGTAATGATTGAATTACAGGACAACTTAAATGTGGATGATTTACCTGGAAAAAATTAGTATGGCTTTTTTTCTAGCAATATTCTGCCTTTTTAAACCTAATTAATCTCCCTGAAGGGATCAACAAATATTATGCAGCTGGTAGAGCCTACTTGGATTGCCAGGACTTTTGATGAGGTTTTACTCTAGGAGCTCTAAGAATGTGGAATATGGATCACAAAAATGATGGCTCAGTAATTGGTTACGAGGCAAGAAACACAGATTAGGAAAAAAATTATTAATGTTTTAAAAGGCTAGAGATAGCAGAAAAGTGGGAGGATCTCTTCTGGGACTATGGTATTCAATACACTTATAAATGAGTTGGAAAGAGGGTGAGCAGTGTCTAATGAGAAATCCCATTAATAATATTAAATTATTCACAGTATTAAAGGTGAAAGTTGATCTTAGAAATGTATAAAAACCTTACCAGTCTGAGTGACTGTACTCAAAATGGCAGATTAAATCCCTTGTAAATTAGTGTAAAAATATTGTATATGGAGAACAAAATAGTTTTACATATGAAGCTGTAGGTCTAAATAGGCTATTACTGCTCTGGAGTAAGAATTTACTGCAGGAATAGATAATTTAATGAAAATAACAATTCAATCTCTAGTTGAACAACAGAAGTGGTTCAAAGAATTATTTGGGAAGAAATAGAAAACAGAACAATATAATTTGTTCTTATTTAAAGCTATCCCTTGCCTGTTTTTAAATACAAATGCAGTTCTGCTTCTCACAGCTCACAGAGGTTGGAATCTCTGGTTGAAAGGGAAAAGTCAGAAAAAGACAAAAGATGGGACTATGTATGGAATATCTTCCATATAACAAATGGTGAAATCTTTCTTTTGGAAAATGAGTATGGTACCAGCAAGGCCTGTCAAGTTCAGAATGGAACAGCAAATGTGGCCAAGATTGCGCACTGCTTCTTGCAGAGAGATGAAACTGACAAAAAGCAGATTAAAAATAAATTATGTTGCAGTTTGTAGCTTTGCCTGTTGTGGATAATGCACCTTAGACACGTTCAAACATTTAAATATAAACAAGTTCATGGAACAGACATCCACCGAAGTCAATACAACTTTTCAGTTCAGGAGGTGTCTTGACCTGTTAGTTTATTTCAGCAAAACTTAGGTAACATTATTTTCTCACTGCTGGCATCAAAGTAGTTGTTTTCAACTTTCTTAACTTAAGTATTACTGACAAAGTAGGGAGGTTCTAGGGACTAAACAGTTACCCTGGAAGGAGGTTCTGCAGACTCACCAACTTAATCTTTTATATTGTAATTTTAGCTATTCTGTGTAATACCCCAGCAATTCCCTAATTTATGCACTCACCAACTTAATCTTTTATATTGTAATTTTAGCTACTTTATGTAATACCCCAGCAGTTTCCTAATGTATGTTTGTGTAGTAAATTAAAATCTTCAGGTTTGATGGCTGCAGAAAGGTTTGTAGGAGTTTTACCTCAGCTCAATTCAGTATACCACTGTCACCCTAATACTGTTATAACTAAACCTTGTGTTTGCTGTTTACAAAAAAATGCACTCAGAATTCTATCCAGCCAGCAAACTTTGCACATTTAGAAAGTATCTCAATTTTTTTTTCCTAACCATAAAGTTGCAGTAGCTTGTGAATATGCTCGCTAATCAGTTCATGTATTTTAAGCAAAATTCTTACTTGCAGACCTCTAAAGTTAAAAATAAGTTCAATTAAATGATGAACAGCAGCATATACTTACATAAGAAGTATTTTTAGAATTCAGTTGTAATAAGAAATTTTAACAGTCAACAGTGTCTTGAACAGAAATATTCAAAAAGCTTAATTTACCAAAGGGGAATAAATTGATGCATGCTTTCAGAGTGGGCAGAGGTAAATGCATTTTACCATGCTGTACCAATATTAGCTAACTTGATGTCCATCTAGGAACTCTGAAAGCAGATCTTGTTTATGGAAATCAAACAGACCAAACTGACAGAAGAATTCCACTGTCCATCACATCCTTAGAAATTAAAAGAATGTAGAATGTCAGATGCCATGGCAATTACGGGAATGTAAACTACCCAGATTTGTGCAGGTGTTATGTACGTGCATGTTGCTCTGGTATCCACAGAAACAGCTTCTGTGCAACAGTTTATTTATGTAGTATATATTACTGTAACCAAAATGGATAAACTGCATATTTTCCTTGCATTATTTAGGTTTATATATAGGGAACTATATTTAACATTTTTTTATCCTCCCCCGTAGCATTTGACAAATGCACTAGTTAGAGAAGGTTCTTTAACAACTATGCAAACAGACAAATGGCAGAATATCTACTGAAAAGAAGTATGGCAATTTGATAATAAAAATGGCATCCTATGTTTTCTTCGAGTTTGAGACCTGTTCTTTTTTTGGTGTACATATGGCTTGAGGAGAGATAAATCTCTCTTAAAATCCTTCGAGCTATGTTCTTGCTGATAAAACTTTTTTTTTCCCCAATAATCCACAGTTCCACTTCTGTGTAAATGTTTTGATTACTTTTTTTTGCAGTTTCTAGGGCTACATAATTATAAGGGAAAGCTGACAACACAGTAATTTAAAAGTGTGGATAGTTTGCTTTCTCACATTAACGATACCTTTATTTGCTCTTCGACTACAGAGCAGATCAGCCAACATTTTGCCAGTGTCTCGTATTTGGTGGTTATAATACAGAACATACCTTGCATCAAGTAGCCATCCTCTGGCCTATTTCCATTTAATAAGGCAGGCTCAATGGTGCAGTGTAGTTTTGTCTCAACATTTTTAGGAAATAAACTTTCTCTAGACGTAGATGAGCTGCTCTAGAAGTAATTATACTCAGCACATGATATCATTTAGACAAATGAATGTGGGTTTAATTTCTCCTTGGTTTAAAGGGTAGTAGAAATCTAGCAGAGAAATAATTCTATTAATATAAATATTGCAATATAGTCAGCATGGTTATGAGCAATGAGTTTGCTTTATAGGTATTGCAGGGTCCCACTGGTTGTGCAAAATCATGTGTAGCAACAGTGATAATTAGAAAAGAGGAATGTTCTGAAGGCTTGATTGTTATGATCATAGATATATTGCACACATAAAAGATGTAGAGAGGTCTTATGCACAGGCACTCAAAATCAGTGAAAGGACATAGCAGCATTTGCTTACCTATAGTTGCAGCTTTTTATTTTTTAGAATCATGTTTGGGTTTTTTTTGTTTGGTGGGTTTTTTGTGTATTGTATTAAAATACAACATTTTAGATGTAAAAAAAAACCCAAAAACCGAGACCGAAGATCAATGTGATGTGTCATTAAAAGCAAGAAACTTCCATTTCTGGATAAAAAGTTTTACTCCTCTAAGAAGCCCTTTTTTCTTTTTAAATGGCTATAACTAGCCTTGGTTGTCTTGCTGATTTCTGGCAAAAGCTTTGCATGTCTTGTGAGAAGCCTCAGAAAGATGAACTTTGTTGCTTCAGTCACAGCCACTTCCATGCTGACATACCATCTTGGTTTCCCTTTTTTTGTGCTCTTTGTTGAAAGTGTTCGTTGCTCAGTCATTGTCAGAATCATAATTCATCTGTGATGAAGTGAACAGAGCAAGATAAAAGTCTGTGGCTGAATTCATCCCCTCTATCTAGATTTTTGCAGACCATGCAATTAGGTGTCTTGCTGTCAGAGACGGTAACAAAGAGTGTGTCTCTGAATAATTTTAAGTTCATCTTTGAAGGGAACTGACAGCTTCTGTGTCAGAAACTTTGAACAACGTAGCCAGGAGGCTGTGAGGTCCATCTGATTTCACTTGCTGTTGCCCTGCTTTAAGGAGGATTACAATTCTTTGGTCCATAATGTGAAAGGTAAAAATTTGACAGCTTTTTTTCTGTTGCTAGCTCCCTTAAGTCTTTTGGTGCAAATCCTGATTTTGTCCAGTCAATCCTACTTAGTTCACTTTGTCCTTTTTCATCTCTTGACCCCACTGTGGTGGATCAATTTCCTTTCACCTACTGTAGCATCAAGTCATCTGAACTATTTTCCTCAAATCCTTCCATTGCTGAAAAATAAAAAGATGTCATTACAGTTTTGAAGGTTGATTCAGTATTTGAATTGTCTCCTGTACTCCAAAACGCCTAATACGACAATTAATGATTTAAGATGTCATTTCCTTCCCACCTTGCTGCTGAAAAATGGAACGAGTTATACCAATTGTAATTGGGTTTAAACTGGCAGAGGGAAGATTTAGACTAGATGTTAGGAGGAAGTTCTTTCCAGTGAGGGTGGTGAGGCACTGGAACAGGTTGCCCAGGGAGGTTGTGGATGCTCCCTCCCTAGAGGTGTTCAAGGCCAGGCTGCACGAGGCCTTGAGTGACCTGTACTAGTGGGAGGTGTCCCTGCCTATGGCAGGGGGTTGGAACTAGATGATCCTTGAGGTCTCCTTCCAACCTTACCATTCTATGATTCTATGATAATGGGTGCTACCATTCAGAAATGTGCCTCACTCCGAAGAATAACAAGTTTCTTTGGTTATGACTCTTCTCTGATGACTTCTTTCTAATTGTGATATTCATTGCTGTGATTAGTAAGGATGGATTTTTTTTTTAACCTCTTACATGAAAGAATAACTGTGAGATACCTAATTTTAGAAAGAAAACTTTCTGTTGTAATAGAAAACTTCAAAATGTCCTTCTGTTCATCTCATGAAGTGATTAAATCTGTTCCAGCATAAACCCCTAAATCAAAACCCTAAATCAACAAGATAAACCTAACAATTTTAAACTATGCATGCAAGCAAACTCTAGGCACCATGCAGAACAGGGAATAATCTATTTTAGCTAGTGCAAACAGGGAAGTGTTCTTTATGTGATGTAACTATCCTGGTTTTAATATATGATGATTAGCAATCCTGTGATTGTAAGTGATAGCTTTCATATCAGCCAAATAATAAAAAACTGTGAGAGTGGTGTTACTTCAGGGCTCTATGAAAAAGAGCTGTTACTTAAAGCACAATTAAAAAACCCAACACAATTCAATTGCACACAGAATCATCTTAGAATCAGGCTGTCATCCCTTTTTGCTGCAGAAAAGTAATGACATGAAAAGGCACTTCTCCAGAAGCATGGTGTTTTGGTAACAGTGTGCAGGGGCAGCTGACCCCAGCCTGGTAGCAACCTGTTCTCTAGAGCACAATTTGTGGAAGTGCACCCTGGGAAGGAAGCACAAACAAATGACCTGGGATGAAAGGGCAGGTGAGGGGCTTCTGGCTGCAAAAGCCTTAGTTAGGAGGTTGTCAGGGATTGAGATGAACCTGCTGCTGTTATTCCTACTGTGCTGCAGTCATGCCAGCTTCAAAAATGAAAGTGCTAACTGGAGCAAAGTATTGTGGGACTAGATGTTAAGACTGCAATATGGGAAGTTTCATGTTGAAGTTGCTGCTTCTGGGTTCCAGGTTCTTGGGTGTTGCTGGTTTTCTGCGGGCATGGTGGTAGAATGGGAGGGAGTCAGGTAGCACTGGTTTTGGTTTTCTGTTTTGTGCTGCTTTTTCTCTTGTGTATTTCGCTGCACTTCTGCAAATAGGTTAAGATAAGGTAATCATGCATTGTATTATTGGATTAATTAGGTTATTAGCTAAGGTAATTAAGCATTGTGCTTATGATAGCTTGTGTTTTATTAAACTCTTAATCTCTCTATCTCAGCTCCTGAGTTGTGTGTGCTACTCCTTCCCTCACTTTACTGTTGGGNATCTAGTTCCAACCCCCTGCCATAGGCAGGGACACCTCCCACTAGTACAGGTTACTCAAGGCCTCGTCCAACCTGGCCTTGTACACCTCCAGGGAGGGAGCAGCCACAACCTCCCTGGGCAACCTGTGCCAGTGCCTCACCACCCTCACTGCAAAGTTCTTCCTAACATCCAGTCTAAATCTTCCCTCTGCCAGTTTAAACCCATTGCCCCTTGTCCTGTCATTGCAATAACTTATAAACAGTCCCTCCCCAGCCTTCCTGTAGGCCCCCTTCAGATACTGGAAGGCTACTATAAGGTGTCCTGGAAACCTTCTCTTCTCCAGGCTGAAGAGCCCCAGATCTTGTAGCCTGTCCTTATAGCAGAGCTGCTTCAGCCCTCTCAGCATCTTCATGGCCTCCTCTGGACCCACTCCAACAGTTCCATGTCCTTCCTGTGCTGGGGGCTCCAGAACTGCACACAGGACTCCAGGTGGGATCTGACGAGAGCACAGTAAAGGGGCAGAATCACCTCCCTGGCCCTGCTGAGCTCTTGACAGCTAGGCAAGAAATTATTTGAGAGGTTTGGGATACTTTTTGAAGATAAGAGAAGTTTGTTAGCACAAGGGCTTGTGGGCAGTATTCAGTTGCATATTTTAACTTTGCCTTCATTTTGAGGAGTTTTTGTCCTGTGCATGGAAGGCTACTTCAGCAGCTGCAGCTGCTACCGGATGACCTGCACAGCTATTAGAGGGTGTTGTGACTACAGGGCCAGCAGTTTGGTTTTTATGAACTGTTGAGTTTTGGACTGACTATGGTCAAAGAAGGTTTGTTAGCTTTTTTTTTTTTTCCCCTGAGCTTTCCTGAACTGCAGATATTCTTCCTGACATGTAAGAAAAGATGTGGGTTGGATTTATAGACCTTTGATCTTGTTCTTATTTGGAGACAATGTTTTCCATTGTCTGACAAAAATTGTATGCAGGATTTAGAGATTAATTGTAATAATCTACAAGACCATTGTAATAATCTACAAGTACTTAATCTCTTTGGTATTATCTAGTCTTCAAGAAAACATGCTAAATCCCTTTGTTCTCTTTAGGAAATATTTTCTGTAGGTTTGAACATTCCAAATTAAGAGAAATTTAATGGCTTTGTGTTGGTTGAAGTCAAATGACCTGCTAGATTGAATCTAGATACAGTTTTTCCAAAAGCACATATAAATTCTCCATGCCTCTGTTTTCTTCATTATAAATAGGAAATATGAATAGAAAAATAGAAATATAAATAGAAAATATAAATAGAAATATAAATAGAAAAGATGCTTCTTATTAAAACATAACAGAACCACCACCACCACCACACAAACAAACAAACAAAAACCAAACCCCAACACTATACCATAATGATAATTCAAAGGCTAGACAGTAAGGTTTTACCTAGTGTAATTATGATCATTTATTCCTTCAATACCTGCCTTTCTTTTTTATTAATTCCTGGTTGCATCAGTGCAACAAAGTCAGTATGACAGCAATCAAAAAATCATTTTGGTCGAAAGATCTGTCTAGTGGGTTATTTAGCCTGTCCTGTAGAAGTGTGCTGGGATTGGCTGGCAGGAGATCACCAAGCTTATATCTGATAGTCTGGTTAAAAAAAAAAAAAGAAAGAAAGAAAGAAAGACAGGTGTGGAAAAAAAAATGTGCATGCCAAAATCCAGAGGGTGCCTCTTGGCAAACTTTTATAGACATTTTAGATCAGTAACAAGAAAAGGTAGGTAGCTACACCCCATTACTCCTTCCTAAACAGCCAGGTAATTACTTTTGGCATTTTGACAAGTGTTTGCTGGAGTGAAGGTCAAAGCTGTCAGCAGAGAAGATCTATGCTAATCTGCTGAGCTGGAGAAGACTCAGGTAGCTAATGTTTTGTAATTAGAAGTTGTGGAAATCAGTTTTCACTGAGGTTTTGTGCTGAACATAACTGAAGGTAACGATACAGAGGAATTTTATTTAACACAGTTTACATAATTGGCTAAATGGATGCTG
The DNA here is from genome assembly GCA_013399055.1 of Ramphastos sulfuratus. NCBI lineage: Eukaryota > Metazoa > Chordata > Aves > Piciformes > Ramphastidae > Ramphastos > Ramphastos sulfuratus. The sequence continues at coordinate 388,636 of WBNM01039257.1, read as the reverse complement.
AGGAGTAAGCACACAATACAAAACTGAAGTACTATAGGAAATGATATTGTGGTACAAATGAAACATGTTTATAGGCACATATCTATATGTGTGGTATTATATATACATGCAAATGCATATATGAATGTGTTACACATATATGTATCTGGCTTTACATGCACACACAGATGCATCAGGCTAATGCTTGTAATTTACATTGAAAACATATTAATCATAAGAAGAAAAGAAAAAAATATTTATTGTACTGCAAAGTTTTGATGGAAGATTCAAATGCAAAAATTCAATGCATGCATAATCCCATCAATATCACTTCATCCACCTATACTCTGTGAATAGATTCCTATGATGTGTTTTAGAGTGATAAAATAGTTCTGCAGAATGTAAGAAAATAAGGAGAAAAAGTGAAAACCAAACCAAAATAAATATATTACAGCAATTAATATGTGAAAACAATGAAGGGTTTTATTAAAAATGCCAGTTGTTTTAAAATGTTGGTTGCCTTTTCATGTTGGTGTGTTCCTGCTTTTATCAGGCCAAGCTAAAATTTACTTTTCTCCTTTCATTACCTTATTTTCAGTGCTATAGAAAGTGTGTGCATGTCTGTGTGTATATGTGTATATATTTAAAGGACAGACAGAAACAGAATTTATCAGGGGAGCTCAAGGTGTTCAGCTATGCTCCTAAACCCCAGCTGGAATGTCAGATCTGCTGTGGTTTCACACATGCTTAACTGTTTGTTCCCTTTGAGGTTTTTTTTTCTTTTTGGATTTAAATAGGTAATACAGGCATAAGGTGACCATGAATTTCTTACTGTGCCTGAAGAAAGAATGCAAACATTAAAAGAATACTGGTTTGGGGCAGACTGGTATGTACTGTGGAAATGCAGGTCAGGATTTGATAGCTTAATCCCAAGCCTCAATTTAGTAAGATACAGTTGCAGTGTTTTAGTGGTTGCAGTTGGAGCTGGAGTCTCATAGTAGCAGCAGTTAAAAAAGGGACTTTTCAATTTTTGCCAAGTTGTTTTTAACCTTCTTTAGCTCTATTGGACAAAATATTAAACTGTCACCAACAAAGACCCACTAGGATGCAGCACTGATGAAAATATTCCTCTATTTCTTTCTTTCTTTATGTGCAACCCAGAATACATATAATAAACTTTGAAAGCAGGTCTAAGTAACAGTAAATCCATCTGAAACATAGACTTTACTTGAGAAAAAGATGTCTTTTTCTTCTGAGTTTCCTGATTGGGCTTTTATAGGAGATTAAGTCTTTCTCAATTGTTATGTCATTGCAGGGAACCCAGAACACAGCTGGTTTTGGAAAAAAGACCAAAAAATGCTTCCTTTCCTGCCCCCCCACTCCACCCCATCCTTTCTTCTCTGAATGGATTCTGGGTTAATATTATTCTTTCTGGCATTTCTTTCAATGCCATTTTTCCTCTTCAGAGGAATCACTCATTCTCTTCTTCCATTGCTATTTAACAACTTGAGGGTACATTCTCTATCCACGTGCAGTGCTATAGCTGTGAAAATCACATTAATGTTAATGGGAAATGTGCAGCTAAAATCAGCCACACTGGGTGTAGTTACTACCCTTGGCTGTAAAATGGGTTGGCATGTTCAAACAGAAATTATTTCCACTTAAGAAATGAGAAGTCAGCTGGGCTATTACGTTATTTTATGTTAAATTAAAAGCATTTAAAGATTAATTTTTTAATGTGTTTTATATTGAGAAATCCACCTGCTGTAGAACCTGTTATTTTGTGTTACAACATAATGTTTTCTAAGTTAGGTGACATTTTAAGCAAGTAAGCTGTCTTTCACTTGGCAGCTCCCACTACTCTTCTTTCTATAAGCCTTAGGGAAATATGTTAACAATTACTATTTGATGGGAAGTTCATATTTTGTTAACTAACTGTGAAGAATCAGATGCCCCTTCTCAGGTTTTCTGATTTAAATACAGATACACTGGAACATTTTCAATGGTTTTCTCAGTCTTCTCTTGGTTCTGCTTTTTGGTTCTGGTCCCTCTTCTTCTCATATCCATAGATCTTTTTTCTTGCTGACAGCAGAGATCTCATAGGATAGCTGAACATCTGAGATCAGCAGAGTGGACAGAAATGAGCTGAAGGGTGGGATGTGTGGGAAGCCTGGAATATCAGAGGTACAAGTAGCTGTTTCCAGAAGAGACACTATGGATGAGGAAGCTAATCTTTATTATTAAACTGGTGATGGGGCAGAGTTTGCATATTTATCATATGTGTTTCCACATATTGCTGTAGCTTTTCTGATAGTCTTTGCCAGTGCAGATAAGAGCATCCATCCTTCATGTTATATTGGTTTCTTGGTGTGTTGCTTGTAGGTAAAGAGTATCAGAGAGTTTAAGAACTCTAATTTGTTATCTTCTGTTATACTGTTATACTGATATCTGTTATATACTGATATCTGTTATGCTGTAAGCAATCATAAATGTTAGAATTGGCAGATATTTATGTGTAGAGGCATATGCATCAAAATGAATTACAACTTGCCCTTAAGAGTTTTAAACAAACTTAGTGGAATATTGCCATACAGTTAAATAAATCTTGGCTTTAGACAGAAGGCAATAAGTATCTAAGACTTCTCATTCCAAAAGATGTTTACAACAAAATGTTCTTCACTAAGAAAAAAGGAGGGGGGTGGGGGGTGGGGGGGGTGTGTAAATGGAAGCTATCAGGCCAGAATGGTTAGTTAACAGCAGCCAGTTTGCAGCATCTTTTCCCTATCACATGTGTGCTTTAAAGTTCAGATTCTGGTACCCCTAGGAATAAGTTCAGTTTGGTTCCTAGCGTGTACCTAGTAACGGCTGTCAGCTTTCCACAGAATGTGCAGTTCCTGCATCCCCCCGTTCCTCTTACATACAACACATGCAATTCACACTACTTCATTAAACCACTGGTAGTGCTTGGTGTCACAAGGAGTAAAGCTGAGCTTAGGGTAACTCCCTGCAGAGATGTGAAAGCTGTTGCTGGTCAAGCTCTGCGTGCATCAAGGCAATTAAATGGGAGATGTCATAAAGCATTCAAACTTTTCAGAAGCATGCTTGTCTAGTTCATCTTTTACCCTAATCCTGGAATTTCTTCTGAAAACATTGAAAGTAAAAACATGACATTCTAATTTCCTTTTTTTTAATAATAGTATTATTTTAGTTTGTGAATGATCTTGCTGCTTTCCAACATCTGCTCAGTTTTTAATTTTTTAGGGCCTAATTTCCCATATTTTAATGGAAGATATTTCTTTTTATCTGTAATTAAATCCATAACTTGTTATTCTCACAAGGTTATTATGGATTGTGACTTGACTGTTACGAAAAATTAATGACTTAAAGAGGCTCCTAATATCAATTTAGTGTAAGGATTTAATTTATTATTCATTAATTTTGTATTCATTGTAATAGCAGTAATAATTTTTAACTCGCTGGGTAGGTATGAGAATGTCAGGCATGCTACATTTCCATAGGAATTCAGTTCATTAGTCATCTTTAGCAAAACAAAATGCCATTCATGCATTAATGCTGTCACTTTTTTTTCCCTTTAGAATTATATGCCTGTTATTTTACATAAATATCTTCATAAGTATAAGCTGTATTGGAATTTAAAAGTTTCAGTACACATATAAGCTTCTTTGCCTGTCCTTCTGGCAACAGAAATGTTGCTGTCTTCAATCATGATAGCTTCACTCAGTTTATGACTGTATATAGGCTAATTTCAGATTTCATTATAAAGAAAATCCTTTCAAATATTGTTGGTTTACACTGGCAAGATGTGTCAAAGTTTTCATGCTGAAAAGCATTCAGTTTAGCAATGCAGAATTCCAACACTAATTTGTGTGTTCATCAGAACATACTTAAAGTGGGAATTAATATTTTATATTAATTAGTGTTGTGCAATATTGTCCAGAATAGAATTACAATGGGATTTCCTCATAAATCCCTCAGGTGCATCTTTCCTAACTATCCCATATTTCTGAGACTGCTTCTTTTGACTGAGTTAACTCAATGCCTTAGAAAACAACAAGTTTTGTTTAGCATTGTGCCAACTAATTACGGTCACTGCCTTGCAGCTCGGTGTTGAATTGGGGTTGTCCTTCTGTGCATGGACCCAATCAGTCATGGTCAGTATTATGTCAGCTAAATCAATTCTTTGTAATCAAATTTAAACATTAAGAGTGGATTTCATCTCCCCTAACTCAGATCTCTGTCTTTTAGGTACTTTAAGTGTAAGCTAGTCAACCTCAGCTCCCTTTACAATCAGTTGAATGTAATAAGTGCTTCCAGAGAGTAATTCATTTCATCCCAAGAGAGGTGTCTGTCTCATCTATATCTCCTATATCTCATCAATCTCATACATGTCTATCACAGTTATGATTGGTGTCTAAGATTGGGGGGTTATATATCATTCCCGTGAGGATCTCGTTTTTCTCCATTAACTACAATGGGAATCCTGTTTAAATTCAGGGCCAGCCAAGATCTCCCAGTGAAGGCAAATCCCTTAGATCTCTCTCAAGCACCTTTAGAGCACAATTTGAAATTAATATGGGCATAGAGATCAGTTACTGAGGGATGGGCAGGATTTCTTGGCGCAAGGTATTTCTGCCTTCCCTTGTGTGAACAGTGTGGCTTGGTAGCAATTTAAGGACTTCTAACTTTCTGCAGAGACTCACTAAATGTTTGTAGGCTTCATCTATTAGTAGATTTCTAGTCTTGCCATTGCAAGATAGAGTCAAGATGTGTAGCAGTGGATCTGCTTGAAACAATCATTGTTATTCCCTTCTAATTAATTCACTTCTCCTTTGGAAAGTCTACATCCCTCACGTTCATCTCTGCTAGAGGATTACCAACATCTTTTAGATTTGCCTTGCTGTTTGTTCAATCAGTACAGTTTGGACTTGGTAAAAAAAACCAAAACAAGACAAAAACAAACCAAAACAAAATAATTACATTTGAGGAGCAAGGGAAAGAGATGTTCAGTTTGGAAGAGGATATTTCAGCATGTGGAATTCTGTCAGCCATTAAACTTACACCATTAGCCTCCCCATCATGCAACCAAAGTCTTCTTTTCATTTGTGCTGCTCCTTGATCAAATAACTCTCTATGTGATAAACAATCTTTTGATTATGTTAAGAATAATGTCAATTTTAGTTATATCATGAATGGAAACCTCAAGAAATCTCATTTTGGTCATATCTTAGCAGCTTTAAATGTCAGTGTCTTTAAAATACAAGGAGAAAGCCATATGTTCTGAAATCACAGATGCAGTTTTTGTCACTTTTACTCAATTTGATTTTCAATTTTTAAGTTATTTTGTGGTGATTTTTCTCAACTTTAATAGGGAGAATATTACATGTGTTGTTGGTTGAACTGTGGCTGAATTTGTTTCCCTGTTAGAGAGCCTGGAAGTTACTAGCTGAAAATTTTTACATTCTCTGAAAAGTCCATGATTTGACTTTTATGGCAGTGAGTATTAATAGAAAAAGAAAAATCATGCAGCTTTGTTACCAAGTGAAGGATGTTTTTCTCTAGCAAAGGTGGGTGTTCTGGGCATCCTCTTTTACATGAGGTAAGCCAAATCTGGATTGTGGATAAACAAAAAATGATAACATTTTAAACCACAGGATGCACAATTCCACACTGCTTTGGAAAAAAAAAAATCCCCTTCAGAAAATTCTGTCTGTTTCTTTTTCACAGCACATTCAAGTACTCATTTTCTTTCCAATAGTGGATTTTTTCTCCCTGTAAACTAAAGCAAAATCTCTTTATAAAAAGTATAATTACTGACATAATTCAACAATTTTACAATAGCTGATGATACAGTTTAAGAGAAGATCAAATACCAAGTTTTTCTCAAACAGCTTGAATGACACAAGTCANCCCGCTCCAACACTTCTATGTTCTCCCTGTGCTGGAGGCTCCAGCATATTTTTGCAGAATTGACCATGTAACCACATCATCTCAAGTTTATAACCTACATGTCTCGTCTATTAAAGCTATCAGGAAGTGGTTAGATGTAACTTTTTTTTTTCTTTTATGATATAATCTGAGTAAAGAGTTATACTTACAGCAACTGTCAACCAAAACTAATTAACTGAGAATGTTTTCCTGTCTCTAGGATTCTGTCTTTTCTTTCTGTGAACTATCTTATGGGAGGAAAGGACAGGGAATTTTGTGTGGGATTTAACTCAGAATGATAGATAAATGTGGATGTGTACATGTAAGTGACTACATTTGACCTAATACTAAGCAATTGTTATAGTGATGGTGGCATTCATTCGCCTGATGGACATATCTGAGGCCGCTGGAGATGCTAAGAAACTTGCCTGGGAGGGAGGTCCACATCTTTCTGGAGACCAGGCAGATTAACCAACAGCACTTACAAGGGCACTAGACACTTAGGTATGTGAGCCTTGCTCTAGATTTCATGTCAGTCTGCAGTCAGCAGAGCTGAGAGCTATTCAGCTGGACAAGGGTAGGTGGCCAATTCAAGGAGATCTGAATAGCCCTCCTAATTTTATTCCATTCTGCCTTTATTAACTACATTGGGAGCTTAGGCAACCACAGTGCATGTCCATGCAGGCACTTAGGTTTAGTCGTCTTAATTTGAGAGCCGAATTCTGCTCATAGCTTCCACTGAGTTTGCTGGCCTAGCACTCTTAATGCTTCTCAGTTCTAAGCACCAAAAGCACCAGCAATGTTCATTAACATAGCTCTGGCTTGAATTTTCTGCAGAAACTCTGAGATGTCCTTTAGATTGCAAGTCTTGTAGAAAAGTTGGAGAAATAAAGTAATTATTATTGTTATAATAAGAACTCTTCTCTAGCTCTCTATTAATAAAATATCTGTAATTGCTTGGTGTTACCAGTGATAACTTTTCATAAAGGGATAGGCTTTGCTTTTAGGAAGTAAAAAAGAACAAAAAGGTTTCCCACAAGTGTTTTTTTTTTTTTTCCTGTGATCACCCAGTAGCTGTTTTTTGTACTTTTATTGAACACCTATACCTGGCTTCCAGCAAAGAAAAATAAATGGTTATGTAATCAGTTTGAATTCACTAAAATAACAGTTTTCTCCTTTCTGTTACATTTGAAAATTTGACATCACTTATCACTGTCAGTATTATAACATCATCCCTTTGGCAGCAATTAGAGCTGCAACAATAAATTTCTGATTTCAATTCCTTTTAGAACATTCACAATTCAGATTGCTATTAATACAAGCTGAAGGTTGTGATATAAATTCGAACTTGTTAAAAACATTTCTTCACTTCTGGGATAAAAATTAAACTGCATTTAATTCTGCCAATATTAGAGCTGGCAAAGAAACTTTCTAAATTGCTGATTTTAGATACTGGAAAATTCAGAAATCTGTTCTACATTTTTGATATATGAAATGAAGTAATGGAACTGATTTGTAGACTTAATAGCAAGCACTGATACATATCAATTATTTTAGATAAAATGAGACCTGTTGTTATTGTAGTGTCAATAGCAAGGTATTATTTCATTATCCCATCATTTCACTATTTCAACATCCTAAATTTATCTTGAGATGCCCCTCAGTCACTTTGCTTATCTCAGGCTCTTACTTGAGTGAGGTAGCTGAGCTTTCTGTACTAGAACAGACAGAAGACTGAGGCACTGCAGTGGTTTTAAGCATATGCATTTTGGTAGATTAGGAGAGACACCCTGCTTCTGCAGCAGGTATCTCCATGTTGCCTATTGTTCCTCCCATTGCTCTTCTGGTTTGTGTGAAATGGGAAGCAGATTATATGGATCAAAGTAGCTGCAGATCTATTTACATGTGGGGCATGCTTAAAAATGAGGGTGAGGTGACTTCTTGTTTTTCTGCCATGCTCATTGGTACCCTCATCTGTTTTCCATGCAAGTCATTGAAAAGGCTTGACTTCACCTGGAATTTGTGGAAACTGTCAAATGTATCTGGTCATACATACAGGTTTTTTATCTTTTGCTCTTCTACTTGTTATTTTCCTGAAGTGTTAATTTCCTCTGGTTTGTGCTACAAATCACAGTGCAAATCTGTATAATCAGTCTTCCTGATTAATTTCTATAGATGAAATCTCAGTCTTCTCTCAGAAATCCACTTATTCAGGATGAAAATATGAATTCACTGCTTTCCTCTGCCTCAGGGAGTACTGAGAGGAAATTCACAGTCTTTCCTCTAGATGTTGTTATGCTTTGCATGACCTGGAGTGCGTAAGAGCAGAAGGCAACACCACACTGCAGCCTAGTATGTGGTCATTCTCCAGGAGATGGGTGACTCATTGCACATTTAATGTAAAACAGTAGACTGTTCATCTGAGAAAGAACTTAAACTGAAGTCTTCCCTTTGCTAGCTAAGGATAGCAGCTGTAACATTCACTTTGCGAGCCATAGAATCATAGAATGGTAAGGTTGGAAGGGACCTCAAGGATCATCTAGTTCCAACCCCCTGCCATAGGCAGGGACACCTNCCTTCCCAGCCTTCCTGTAGGCCCCCTTCAGATACTGGAAGGCTACTCTAAGGTGTCCTGGAAACCTTCTCTTCTGCAGACTGCAGAGCCCCAACTCTCTCAGCCTGTCCTTATAGCAGAGCTGCTGCAGCCCTCTGTGCATCTTTGTGACCTCCCCTGGACCCACTCCAACAGTTCCATGTCCTTCCTGTGCTGGGGGCCCCAGAACTGCACACAGTACTCCAGATGTGGTCTGATGAGAACAGAGTAAAGTCCAGTCTATTATGACTGGCTTCAATAATTTTTCAGCTTTTGGGGAACTACTTTGATCTCTCTGACAACAGTGTAACTTCTTCTGTTTTGTAACGTGTTCCAGCAAGAATGCATCTTTAGAGGCTTTGGCTGGAACCACATCATCTATGCTTCACATGGGGTGCACTTTGCTTTTTTGTTTTTCAGTTGCAAGGAAGGTCAAAAAGTAATGAATAAACGTCAAGAAAGATCACTTATGAGAAGTGGATGCTCTGCATAATAAACATTAGCACATGTTTAACAAAAAATTTCCTCCAATAGAAGTCATTCCCATACTAATTTAATCCTGCTGTCTAAGATAATACAATCTCTTTGAAACAGTCTCAATTCTTGGTGCATAGGGACCTTTTCTGGATCAGAGGCCAAATTTCCATTACCTGATGAGCTAATCTGACGTGACAGCCTCATATGCAGATGGAGAATCTCTTGTCAATAGTTTCCTTCAGAGACAAAGAGAGACAAATGTCTATATTCATTCTCTCACTTCATGCATGAGCAACGTTACCTTTCTGTCTCCCTTTCACTCTATTCAGGTAGTCATTGAGAATTTAAATATAAGCTTTTGTGTTTCTGAGTTAGCTTATGCATGCAAAGCTGTTTACAGAAGACTGGCATCCTTGTCTGTTTGTTTAAGTACAGTATGTATTTTGACATGTAAATTTACGTGAGGCATATTTAATCAGTCACAATGATATGCTAATTGGATTCCTGTATGAACTGCATAAAAACAGCATTTGGAAAAAAAAAAAAAATAGGAAGGGAACTTATTACCAGCTGAGACACTTTCTAATCAGCATTACATGTCACCAAAATGCACAGAGGTAGAAGTGATAAGAGTTTTGTAGCCAACCCAGAAAACACAAACTAAAGTGGGAGGGGAAGTCTCTGTATCCCAAGGAGCAGCCTGAAAGTTAGAAAACAGCAACTGAAATGAGAATGCCAAAAATCTCTGAAATGCCTCTGCAGGTTTTGGATGTTGTTCACTGGCATAATTTGTGTCCTGATAAGGTTATAGGTTGATCTTGTCTCCAAAAGAGCAATGACATTTAGACTTCAGCTCTGCCTGCCCTGGGGATTTGCTCAAGTATAGGGTTTTTTAATATATATTTTTATAAGCAAATCTCTTGTTCAGGTGCAAGTGGTTCACTCTCAAGTGAAAGCAAAACATGCCAGTGTAAACCATGTTGTATAAACACTCTCTCATTCCTGTTCTGGTCATTTACCATTGATGCCTGAACTACCCTAGTAATGAAAGTTTTAAAGGTAATAGTCTTTATCCTTTGTATTTTTCTCCCTTAATTTACTCTGGGATCTGATTTTTTTTTTTTTTTTTTAATGGTGATCACATTGGACAACTTCTAATTTCTCTTTGGTGGATGGCTATAATTAATGTATTTTCTAGCATACTACACTGTATGAATAAATTTAGCACACTTAGGTTTCTTTAGTGGTTCGCAATTTATTTTAAGGCTTTGCTTAAAAGTTTTTCACTTAGTTTTTGGCTGCACAAGAAACAGACTGTTACAAACATAGGTAAGGCCATAAAGTCTCTAAATTTACCAGATTTACCTTTGGAGGGAAAGAAGAAATCTTTTCCCCAAATTCAGTAAAATCAGGGAGACTTCAAAATTTGAACTAGTGCATGTAGTATTTTTTCATCATTGATGATGGATAATAAATATAGATATTCTGGGAAGGGATTTTTTTTTTTCCTCCACTCTTTGGTGCCCTAACTACTAAACTTGGAGAAAACATGTTAGAAAATTCTTGTGGTTCCTCCCACATCCAGTCTTACATTCATATTTGCAAGTAGTTTATGTATGTTAGATCAGACTTTAATATATATTTCAGTCCAAGTGAGCATATATGCAGCCCTTGTAGTAATGACTCAGCTTCAATTGATGTTAGGAACAAGCTTTTCCTAAAAGAGAAGGAAGAGAGTTTGTACATTTGTGCTTGTGTGGTCCAGGAAACCTAATCTCTTGTGCTGATTCAGAAATAAATGTTTATGTGTATGTTGTAATTGCTTATCATAAAATTTTAATTTTCTTGTTGTTGCCTTAATTTACTCTTTACCCATACGTGTATTAAGAAAGTAAAAGCCTCTTTGAAATATTAAATAGGGAAGTAATCAGTTCAGTTGTTTAAGATGAAGTATTTTCCAAGTCACCTAGTTAAGCTGATGTAAATTTCACCATAGAGATTATTGTTCTGTTTATAGTAGCTTGCTTGCTACCATCTTTTATATAGATATATTTTTTTAATGTCTGAACCAAACACACTGAGAAGACAATAATCATATTGTGATCTCCTCACAGTTTCCCACACATTAAACTCAATTTCACAGATGCCTTTAACCAGTGCCATTTGTATGACCTTAGTCAAGTCCCTTAGATCTTCCTTTAAGTGGGAAAAACTTACAGCAGCCTACATAAAGGGTGCCTACAAGAAAGGTGGAAAGGGACATTTTACAAGGGCAAGTAGTGATAGGATGAGGGTAATGACTTTAAACTGTAAGACAGTAGATTTAGATTAAATATCAGGAAGTTCTTCACTGTGAAGGTGATGAAGCACTGAAGCAGGTTGCCCAGGCAGTCAGTATGTGGTTGCCCTATCCCTGGGAGTATTTGAGACCAGATTGAATGGGGCTCTGTGCAGCCTGCTCCAGTGGAAAGTGTCCCAGCCCATGGCAGGGAGGTCAGAAGTGGAAGGAATCTTTAAGATCTAACCCCAAACATTCTATGATTCTATGAAAAATAAAAGAAGGCCTAACAGAGAGAAAGTTTCTGAGCTTTGATAAAGTTTGCAAAGGGCTGTGCAGTCCTCAGAGGAAAAGAGTTCTAAAGCAGAAACTGTGTAACATGTAGGGGTGATGAAAAACACATCTGCAGTTGCACAGCTTCTTAATACCCACTAGTAATTGTCTTTTATTTCATATTCCTCACTGTCTGTGAGCAGCATTAGTAAATAGTTACAAATCTTTGCTCACAGTAATCTCTATGGTATTGCTGTACTCTGTGTATCAGCCTTCTTAGGAGGCAGGAAAGTATGTGCTTCATCTGCATGTCACAGAGGGTGGGGAAGGTTTTCTACACAATTTAGTATTTGGTGGTGAAGATTCTGAATCTCCTTCAGGACAGGCAAAGGCAGGACATGGGTGCATTTTTCCTTTTGAAACATGAAGATGCTTAAAGTACAGGAAGCAGCATGCTTCATGCATGTATAATGTATGGAAAATGTATTTTAGTATTTGGATCTTACTGAGCTTCTACAGTGTAATAATAGCACAAAATTGCTCTGGCTTCTGTGTATCCAATATCCCTGCTTCAGCTTCCGTGTATTTGTTGCCTGCCTGCAGCCTTATTAAAACCTCTGTGTGTATTGTTCAGTAGTTTTCCTTATTGTAAATAGTATTTTGTAATGTTTCCTTTGGTGGATCATGTCTAGATAAATGGCACCGATAGGTAACAAAAATATTTTAATGAAGTTTGATATTCTTATTATTCTATAAATCAATTATTATGCTACACATATCTCTGCTTTGCTACTTTACTCTGCTAAGAAAAAGCTAAGCTTTGCTGTGGCCTTTTACCAAAGGCAATGATTCCCAATAGCTACATCTCCTTGGTAGTTCATAGGATGCACATAGAGTGTTTTGATTTGCAGACTCCAGGAATGCAGCACCATCTCCAGTCCCTATGCACAGAGAAGGTCTATACTTGCTTTGCTGTCAGACTCCTTGCAAATCATATTGGCTGGCCCTATGAGAGAGGCTTTCAGTCACCTAGTCTAAGCTGTCTGCTATTTTCTGATGCTGTACTTAAGATTTCTATAAAAGTTCCTTCTTTATGGGAAATTCATCAGATAATGTTTGAAAATTGAATCTATGGAACAATAGACACCATGGCCAGATGGTCCTTGCTCAAAAACATTACAACAGCTCTCCAGGTTGAAGTAGCTGATGCAAAACCTCATTCTAACAGACTGAAAAACAGTAAGTGCAATACTAGTTTGTAGAAGAGGCCACATTGCAGACTGACAGAAATGACAACTCACTAAACTCAGTGTCTATATGGGATAAATCAGTATACATCGTTCTAAGTATTAAATTAGTGAACACATGGGTGTGGTCTCTGTAGGTTTTTAGGAAATCTGGGATAACCTGGACCCTTTAAACCATGACATTATTAGGAATGGCTTAACTTTTGAAAAGGAGAGCCCTGCCTACCAAGTTCAGCCCTTGAATTCAGTCACAAGCGTCCACAGGAAGGAGATGCTATTGATATGGTTCCCATGGAGTTCCAAAAGACTTTCAACAATATCTCTCAACAAAGCAGCTGAGTTGCTCTGGGATAATAGGGAGGTCTTCACATGGATAAATAGTCAGTTAAAAGAGACACAGCGGAGGGTAGGAATAAATGTTCCATTTTCACAATGCAGAGATGTCACCAGCTGAATTCCACAGAGGTTTATGCTCAACAGATTTATACATGATCTGTAAAAAAAAAAGACAGAATAGCTTGCTGAGGATTTTGAGATATTCAGAATACTCAAGACAAGTCTGGACTGCATAACACCGAAGAAGGACATATGAGTGACTGGGCAATAAATTAGCAGATGAAATTCAATTTTTATAAACGTTGTATGATACTTAGGGGTGAAACCCTCCTCGTTCCTAATGTTACATATACAGTGATGGACACTAAGCTAACTCTAAGTACTCAGGAATGACATTTGAGGTTATAATATATAGTTCTATGGAAATGTCAGTTCAGTGCTGAATGGCAGTAATAAAATCAAATTATATGTTAGGGAAGCAAAGAGGGGAAAAAAAAAAAAACCAAAACAAAAACAATAGAAAACATCATTATGTTATTGCTGCAAAACCATATTTTGCCTGTGCCTCTAAATGCATGAAGGTCTGTTCCCCTCCTCCCCAAAGGTGTATTATTATGGGCAAAAATATAGATAGGCATGACAAGGATGATCAAATGTATAGAACATCTGATGTACAGGGAACGATTAAATAGAATAGGAATCTATTTAAGGTGGTATGTAACAGGGGTCTGTAAAATCTTGACTGGCATGGGGGTGTTGTGTAGGATTTGAATGTTTGTTGTCTTTAGAACAGGAGCCCATCAATTTTGTTATGGTCTATATAACAAACAATCTTTCTAGCATTCTGTATACAATGACCCCGTTGCTAACTACTGAGAAACAAGCTGTCAACAAGCAGAAAGAAGTGGCTTTGCAAAAAAATGCAATATCAAGCTGACAAAGTCCTTGCCAAAGTTCATTGTGAGTACTAAAGCTTATGTGGATTAAAGAAACCCTAATGCATAAAGTAGTCTAAGGGGAAAATCATTAGTTTCCAAATCGCAGCATGTCACCTCTGCCTCAGAAATGCTCTGACTTACCTTGCAGCACTGTTCCAAAAAGATTTCTACCACTCTCCCTTCCTGCACAGGCTTCCCTAAGTATTCAGGATTAGTCATTGTTGAAAATAGGGTTTTATGAAAATTATTTGTGCTATCAATTGTGTCATCAGGTGGCAAACTTACAGTTATTCTGCCTTTTTTACCTTTTTTCTACTGGATTATTGCCTTTAGGGTTCTGCATTTAAGGGATGTTTGCATTTGCAGCTTGATGTCATGGTAACAATGTGGACTAATTAGTAAGTTCTTAAGTACTCCTTGCACAATAATGCTACCTTTAATACTGTTGCTCCTGATTTATGGCTACCTGAATTTATTTGAAATCAATGAAGTAACAGTGGTAATAAAATTTGCTTGAGGACATATTTTTTTCCTCCTTTGCTTTCAAAGACTAAGATGTTAGAGAGATGTGAATGTCAAAGCTACATCAAACAAAGTAGCCACAAGGCAGTTATATATTTCCAAGTCATCTGACAAGCACATGTGGCAAAGAGTATGTGCAGTGAACACATTGGAGGATAAACACCAGCAAGAAATTGAGAGGAAGGAATTTTGGAGCCTTTCAGTTTGTGCAGGCAGATGGGGGCAGAGCATTTGTCTTAGGAGACATAATACAAAAATAGACATTAAAATTATGCTGCTTTTCCTACTTAAGACAAATCATATGCTACTTTTTATTTTTTTTTTTCAGTGAAAGTATCATATGTTGGAGGAAAAAGTAGAATAAACTGGTATCTGGATTTACATTTTTCATCTGTGTATTTTCTGTGCATTGCAATTCTGTTTACTTCCTTTTAAAGATGGTGAGGCTTGCTGAATATATCAACCCCAGTCTACATAAATCAAAACTTCCTTAGGGCCACATAAAGTGTTTGATTTAATTGGACCATCAACCAAGTTATTCAGAGAAAAGATGACAATTGAAAGCAACTGGATATTGGTCAAAGGGGTAATTAAAAGCCCAGGGTGTAACTAGAATTCTGTGACTCCAGAACTGTGACTATTGGTTGCTACAATTTTATTTTAAAATAATACTGAGATTTAGAATAGATTTACAGATAACAGTTTTGTTAAGGATAACACTTGATCTAGTCCATCATAAAAGTGTCACAATTATTGTTTGATGCATACAGCTACTATGGATTAGAGAGTATAGGTGAAAAGTAGTCGTTTTGGTTTTTTTTTTCAAATATCTTTCCTAATTTAAAAAGTATGGAAAAACACTGAATATCACTTTATGCTGGAAACCAAAGTTTTGTCCTAATATCTTTGGTAGAATCATAGAATGGTAAGGTTGGAAGGGACCGCAAGGATCATCTAGTTCCAACCCCCTGCCATAGGCAGGGACACCTCCCACTAGCACAGGTCACTCAAGGCCTCATCCAACCTGGCCTTCAACACCTCCAGGGAGGGCGCAGCCACAACCTCCCTGGGCACCCTGTTCCAGTGCTTCACCACCCTCACCGGAAAGAACTTCCTCCTAACATCCAGTCTAAATCTCCCCTCTGCCAGTTCAAACCTATTGCCCCTTGTCCTGTCATTGCAAGACCTTGTCAATAGTCCCTCCCCAGCCTTCCTGTAGGCCCCCTTCAGATACTGGGAGGCTACTCTAAGGTCTCCTGGAAGCCTTCTCTTCTGCAGGCTGCAGAGCCCCAACTCTCTCAGCCTGTCCTCATAGGAGATCTGCTCCAGCTCTCTGATCATCTTCACTTCTGGACTGTACTGTCTTGTCTGAGTAGTGGGCAAAGAGTTCACTTCTCTTCGTGGCGCACAAAAAGATACAACTTATAAAAAAATTCAGTTATTTGGCACCACCATAATGGCACAGACTACAATTGCCACAGGCAGAGGAAAGGTTACCTTAAAAGCTGCTGAAGAAAAGCCACAGAGGCTTCAATGTAACACAAAGTTGTGTGCTATTTTAACTTGCTGAAAGAAGTCACAAACACACAGAAAATGTTCTATAAAATCAGGAGTGCCAGAGCTTGTGTCTTGGGACTTCCCATAATGAAGACTGACTATTTCTTTAGACTCTAGAGATGTGTGATTTATGTTTGCATGAATCAATGTACCAGCTGTAATTATTAATAATATTTAGTATTCAAGCTTGAAGTGAAGTATACGTGGATGTAAGAGAGAGTTTAATTAAGTATGATAAATATTAATTTGGGAGAGAGAACATAACAGTGAGCATTCTTGTATAGCAAACACTTTAAATCTTAGTTCAGTTTCTGCTTTCAAATGGAGAACTTTTGGGTTTATTAACTGGGGTTTTTTTGTTTGTTTGTTTTTCTTATCTTGGGTGAAGTACAAAGGAAATACTCACTTTAAGTGTTTGAGGGCCATACCTCTAAAGAGTATTGATCTGGGAGAGACAGCAGGAACAAGGCATCATCTCTCCACACTAATGCAGAAGGCCATGCCTAGGCTCCCTTTTTCTGCTAAGGGGTAAGCTAAGTCTTTCAAGTTTCATTCTCAAGGCTTACCATAAGCAGAATTGTTCTGTCTAACCTGACCTTCACATCTCGTTCCTCTGTTGGTTCATTTTGTGTGTTGATTCCTGTCCAGACATCGATAAGGCTTTTGGGAAGATCTTTGAGACCCCAGAATTCAGACCACCTTGTTCCTACAGCAAATTAGGAGAGTGATCTTATCTAGATCTCAGACTAAGGCAAGTCTTCTCAGAGAAAAAACTTAGAGCATCTTAGCTACAATGCAGCTCTGAATCACCCTGTGTAGAAGGTTCATCCTTTCCATTCTCCTGCAGACATCTTTAGAATATTAGTCTGTTCATAAGGGACATTGTAAGTAGGATGCCTACATTTAATGAGATGTCCAGCAGTGAACTGCAGATTGGTGAGACATAAGGCAGCAGTTACTTTCTTTACTGGAAGCTGTTTTTTGGTAGTAGGCACTCAAAACTATAAGCATCTGTTAGCTAATTTTATACAAGAAAATCTGAAGTCTTCATATTGTTTCCAACAGATGTGCTCATACTTCTCCAACCCTTAATATAATGCTGGCATCGCCACCAAAGTTAGAGCTGTTACCCTGAGTGTGCTTCTAGTCCATATGTGATGGTTACAGGAGCACCTCAGCAGGGCAGTACAGAATTTTGTGCTGCCCCTGCCTGGATCTCATCTCTTCAGTGGTATTTAAATCCTAGGTCTTTGTAGGAGTAATGAATGGATAGACTTGTAAAACTTTTTTCCCCCCTCCTCCTCCTCCTTTTATAACATAAAGCTACTCTGCCTGTATTAATGCAGTATTTCCTGAGTGCTAAAACTGGAAGGCTGTACATTCCCAGTGGTATTGTGTTGTGACTGGGAACCTGATGTTCCTTCCTTTCATTTAGTTTTAAATTAGAGGTAATGTGAGCTAGTTTATGTAAAAATGTTTTAATTAACTAAGACCCAGATGCAGCATCTGAGTCTAGAAGTTCTAGTGGAATTAAAAAAAAAAAAAAAGAAAAAAAAAGCCTAGGATTTAGTCCTCTAAATAGTAGGTGGTTTAGAGCTATCTACATTCCTCCAGTGTAATTCAGGCTCGTCCAGTAGTTGCTGCCTTGCTGCCTTTTTATTTTGGGTTTTGGTTTGGTTTTTTTTTCCCCTTACAGTAAGTTATGCTGGGCCATGATATAAGGATGCTAGCATTTCAATTTGAAACCATGGCAACTAGAAGTGGTAATTTGCATGCTTGCATGACAATGTGATTGTGTTATCTCTGGAGATAACGGACATACACATAGTGGAACTGCTCTTTGCTGAAATCTATAAAGTAGGATGGAGAAAAGGGAGAGGGATCACCTGCAGGAACTGTGTGAGAAATGAAGTTACTTTTTCCCCTTGGGTGAATTGGAAGGTCAAGAAACCTATAAATGTGCATGAGTTCACCTTTTGATTCAATATATTCAAATATTGAAGTCAATAGTGGCTTCCAGGGACATTATCAGGAAGTAAAACACTCCTCAAACTCTTCTTCCTCTGAATTCCTGTCCCCTCACACAAGAAAGTACCACTTGGAAATGTTCCCTACTATCAATATAATTTTTCTGCTAAAATGATTGCTGGAGGATATTCGGAGAGAAAACCAAGTAATTGAATAAGAAACTTTGGTTTTGTTTCAATTCAAAGAGCAGGTTTCAAACCAGCCCTTTCATTGCTCTTTCATTGCTAACTTTGCCTCTGAAGGAAAATGGAAGCTGTACTAGGTGACTGCTTCGATTAATTTATGCTAGTCTGGCATATATTTGGCATAACTGACTGCAGAGTGACCTTCAACAGATGAAGTCAGCCCTCCCAAATAGGAACCAGTGACTCTCACGGCAGCAGTGAATCTCTCTGCCGTGAATTCTAAAGATGAATAGCAGGAGCAGGCAGGGTATGATTTTTTTTTTTTTTTCTCATTAATGGTGGAACAAACAGAAAAAGGTCCCTTGAAAGTTAAAGCTTAGCTACTGCAGAGTGTCCTCATGTATTATGAGTGAGAAACAAAGGAAACTGAGAAACTTCAAAGCTTCCTGTGGCATTCAGAGCTTTCCATCTTCAAAGCACCTCTCTCTTTTGTAGTTCTGCTCTGGGTTTAATTAATACATTTTAAATATTGTTACTGTAAACAGCGTCATCTTTGTTTTCTACCCAGTTCTTTTTCAGAGTAATTTAAATTATTTTATGAAGCTATCTGTCATCTTTATTTAGTGCCTCTTAACCTCTTTTCTTTTACAAATGAGTAGTCACCTCCAGTTGAGATTAAAACAACTCTGGGAAGGGGTATATGTGCATGTGAAGCAGTCCAGGGGAAAAAAAATTGCTTTGCTTTCCTTTTATCTACATTCTTTAAAATAAAAATAGACATAACCCTCTCAGTTCATGCATTAGCAATATTTTAATATTTTAAGATAGAAAAGGGAGATTTAGAAGTTGTAATGTGTCCTTTCTTCCTTTAGAAAGGTAATTCAAGACAAGTGCATGAGAAAAAAAAGAAAAAAAAAAGTGTGAAAATTGCACATCTGCATACTTGGAGCCTTACTTTTTTGTTCCTGCTGTCATGAATTTTTTTCGCGTGTATTTTTGGGATGTGGAGATGAAGGAGAAAGAGAAGAGAGTAAAGAAAGTATAACATTTTGCATCTCATTAAGCTATTTTTATCAGTGGAAACTTAAGAAGTTTTACCTATTAAAATCATGTTTTTCTACCTTTCAAGTATTTTTTTTTCTAATTCATTGATGAGAAACAGTAGAATGTAATACTGAGGAAATTTCATTGTGCCGATTAGTTGAATTAATGCTTTGTAGTTAACGTTGCTCAGTTGTATGAATCTAAATGGAATAATTGTTTTACAGAAATATCACAGTACTAGGCATTTGGATGGTTTTTTCCATGCTTAGTTCACTCACAATAGAAAGAAAGTGGAGAAAATAGCTAGTGAGGTAATTTGGGGGAAAACATGAATATATTTTTCAGCTCTGGTAAATGATATTAATGCGGTTCTGATCTGAGGACATGGAAGTGTTGGAGCGGGTCCAGAGGAGGGCCACGAAGATGATCAGAGGGCTGCAGCAGCTCTCCTATGAGGACAGGCTGAGAGAGTTGGGGCTCTGCAGCCTGGAGAAGAGAAGGCTTCCAGGAGACCTTAGAGTAGCCTCCCAGTATCTGAAGGGGTCCTACAGGAAGGCTGGGGAGGGACTATTTATAAGATCTTGCAATGACAGGAGAAGGGGCAATGGGTTTAAACTGGCAGAGGGAAGATTTAGACTGGATGTTAGGAGGAAGTTCTTTGCAGTGAGGGTGGTGAGGCACTGGCACAGGTTGCCCAGGGAGGTTGTGGCTGCTCCCTCCCTGGAGGTGTTCAAGGCCAGGTTGGATGAGGCCTTGAGTAACTTGTACTAGTGGGAGGTGTCCCTGCCTATGGAGGGGGTTGGAACTAGATGATCCTTGAGGTCTCCTTCCAACCTTACCATTCTATGATTCTGTAAGTCTCCATTTCTGGTCTTGTTCCTATCCTCACTCACTCAGTTGAGTCCATGCCACACTCGAGGCAGAGAAGAGGCATTTTAATGCTGGTGTAGCATGATTTCAGTCTCTCATCTTTCCAAAACATAATCCTTCCTGCCCTCCAGAATGTAAAAGAATGGGTGTCAGAGGGCGCTGAAGCTAATGAATACTTTCCTTCCTTCAGTTCAGCCTTAAAGCACACAGTGATTGCTACTACCTTTAATTCCTTTTTAAGTCCTCTTCAGATTATGAAAACGATCATCTCTTTCCTTTCCTATCTGAATATCCACCATTATGGCCCCAATGCATGTAAATGGAATGTTCCTCAGTACCTCGAAAGGAGCAGAATCAAATTCTAAACTCCTATTGCTGATACAGGCTTAACTGCTGTCTTCCCACGGCAATAATTTGTACAGTATTGATACTTGTGAAGTTGGGCTGAGTTTGTTATACTCTTGGGTGTTGACTGTCTGTGTTAGCACATGCTTGTGGACAGTGAATTTTAAATTTGTCAGCATTGCTGCAAAGAAAGGAACACATACTGAAAAGATATAACTATATATATGTTGTATAACTATACAACAACCAGTCAGTGTTCACCAGGCTTGTGTCCTGCCTGCTCCTGCAGTGTTTTAGAGAAGATACAAATGAATACTACAAACTCACCATGTTTCTATTACTGATGGAAAATAGATTAACACATGTATTCTAAGATGGACTTGCCTCGTGAATGCCATTTATTCACAATTTGATTGCACTTCTTTCTAGTTACACAGCATCAGTTTTTTTGTCATCTGTGGCATCTTATTGCAAATTGCGTAGAGTCCCTCTTTAGCCCTTCCATTTTAATTCTTCTAAGTTAAGGTTCTTTTTAATTCTTTTATTATTTAAATATATTCTACGTTTGTGATGGGTACTTTATTTTCCTACCTTTCTCTTAAAAAAAAAAAAAACCTCCTTTCTTGTAAATATTTTTCACTTTATTTCTGTTTTTCTCTAATTTGCTGGTTCTTCCACTCCCTGTTTTTGCTGGTATTTTCTGATCCTCCCTCTCTCGTAATTAGTTTTTCTTTATCTTTCCTCCTACTTCCCTGTCTCTTTATGACCCC
Source organism: Ramphastos sulfuratus (assembly GCA_013399055.1). NCBI lineage: Eukaryota > Metazoa > Chordata > Aves > Piciformes > Ramphastidae > Ramphastos > Ramphastos sulfuratus. The sequence continues at coordinate 367,308 of WBNM01039257.1, read as the reverse complement.
TCTCCTCACTCTTTCCTCTCTTTGGATCTTGTTGTTTTTGCTGCCTGTCATTCAAAATACTGCAGTAACATAACAAGAAGATCCCCTGAGACTCCATGAAAAATCCTGTGAACGCAGCTGTTCTGTGATGTTTTCAGCAGAAAAAGTGCACAGAAAAGATTGGCTGGACTTTGTCTTTGAATTATAATCCCTATGAACTGTCCCTTGCAGTTATTTCTCCAAGGTCTAAGGATGGGAATGAAATGTTCTTCCAGTCCTGGCTTGCTCATCTTCCTAAAACTTTTGCTTAGAGCAGTATCTTCAGGACTTGTCTTGCTATCAGAAATTTGCTCCTAGTAAATCTTTGCAAAGGTCTGGTTTGAGGTTATTTGTGTGTGTGGCAGGTAGCACTTTTGTTTGGTATCTTTTCAAACAAAATGTGATTTAAATCGTATTTAAATATTGTAATATAGCTTCTTCTAAATTTTAGATGCCATTTTGAAGTTTTGCTTGGTATCAGTTCATTAATTCAAGGGATTTCTGAAGTGTCCCTGCAGTAGTACACAAGTTTGGGAAGAGTTCAAAATCTACTAAACAGCAAACTGTCTTCTAAGTATTTTCTAGTGGCATCTGGCACACTCAGCTTTTTCTCATGTTCATTTCTGTGTGCATAAAGTCACTCATAAAATATTGCACAACTTACTAGAATTTAATTTTAAAATACAAATTCTGGCCCCAAAAGAACATTGTGATTTATGGTAGTTTTCTAAGGAACTAGGGGATATACAGGAAAAATTATGTTCATTTCACTTGTTCAGCTTTGAGTCTAGGAACTACTCTATGCTTGTCACAGTTAAAGCCATGATAGGAAAGTGTGGAAATAGAAATAAAGAGAAAAGATTGGGAATTTAATCCATGCTGCTAATGTACTTGTTGTGATCTCTTGTGACCTTTCCATTCTTTCCTACCTTTGTTAGTTGAGTAACACTTCCTTGCATTCTTCTTTTGCCTTTGTATTCATTATTATGTGAATTTTAATTTGTTTCAGCTTTAGAGAAATTTCCAGTTAGATATTAGATTCATTTGGACTTTTGTGATAGATTTCTTTAGTGTACCTGTTTGGGAACTAAACAGGTACAATTCTATTTTTCCTTGATTTTCACAACACAGTGCTTTTTTCAGGTACATAGAAAAAGAAATATATATATATATCACCACTAAAAGCCATTTTCTTGGTAGCTAGAAGAACAAATAAGTCACATCATCTATGCCTCTTTGGTTCAGAGGTAATTTGATGTACCTGTATTGAACACCGTGATACTGATTCTATAATTTTATCTAAATAGGCACTAACTTCAGATGAAACTATGAAAGCTAAATAATGCATACACATCAGAAAGCACCCTATGCCCTTTCTATCTCCCCCAGCCCTCTGGTTTCTATCTAAATCAATATCTGTGTACTGCTGTGATGGCTCACAGCACGACGTACATTTGGCATACTGAAACTGTTACATGCGTTAAAGCAATACAGGGTCTTTTGGAAAGGCACTTTTCCCCTCAAAATGCTACTGGCAATGAAGCCCCATACAAATAGTCAATAACAGCCAATTGCCTCTGTTACAGAAGCCACTGAAATGGAAATGTAACCCATGCAACAGAAATTAAGCAGAGAGGAAATTTTTATTCTGGATCCATGGGAGACTTTCTGTTTCACTAATCCAGTAAGCTTAACTTTGGTGATACATCCATCCTTTAGATTTGCTTTGCTTTCTGGTCTTTATCTCTCTTATTATATGAATTATTGGGGTTTTTTTCACAATATATTGCATACCTTTTAGACATAAATGGACTTGATTTGCTGAACTGTTTTAGTCTTTGGCTGTTGGATTTTTTTGGTTGTTGGTATTGGTTGAGTAGTTTGGTTTTTTTAATTTGGGTTGTTGTTGTTTTTCTTTCTTTTTTTGGTAATATATTTGAGCAATATACCCATCTACGGTAGTAATTTAAATTTAAGACATCATTAGAGGTATAGTTACAGATCCATTCCTTTACCCTCCAGGACTCATTGAAATACATGTGAGGAAAAAAAAATCATATTATATTCAGTAATAAAAATGAAAACAGGGAAATAAAATGTAATGACTGGTGACATGTCTTACAAGATGATGCAACAGAAGTATTAGCCAGTGTCTGAAATTCAGGGATCAATGAAGGCTTCCTTATTGTGATATGTAGTTGTTTATTTCAGCTAGGGCTGAAAATGTGTGGGAGACAGGACAAGCCTGAGACAGCCCCTCTGGCAAAATATGATAGTTATATCACCAGGAGATGAAATGCTTCCCAGTTAGCAGCTTTGTAAAAGGTGAAATAGGTTTGTTTCTTCTTTTTTAAGTCTTCCTGGGGTAGATCAACAGATAGCTATTAAATCTCAGGGTGTTTCTCAATTAATAACTCAATGGCATTTCTCTACTTTTATAAGACATGAGGGTTTTTGTATATAACTTCAGTTTCCAGATTCAAATTTGTGAATTAGAACAGCCTGCTTTCTCTGATGCAGATTTTGAATAACCTGCTCTGGCTATTCAAAAAGTATCCTGGTCTGACTATGTCTTTGAATAGAACAAGTTTCATCTTTTGACCTTGGCTGCATCTGGGGTGCAGCTCCAGTGCTCTGGGAACATACAGTTTTCTTCTGATCTAATTTCCCTGGGGAGAGCAGAGCTCCCCACTTCTAACCAGCTGGGATATATTGGAACATGTAGGGGAAGGTGCTAACACTTTTGTCAGTATGCATTTCTCCCCAAATTCTAGGAAACATCAAACTTCAGCCAATTTGTGCTTACTCTAGGATACTGAAACCGTAGGTTGGTCTTTGTTATAGTTTTGAAAAGAAAATTGAGGTCTTTGAGTCTAAAGGTAGAAATGTCTTAAACTTTCTGCTTGTAATTTGTGCTCACAGAGTGAAGGCATTTTTTTTTTTGTCGTATACAAAGGTCAATCGATAGGCAAAATGTAGCATGCATGCCTTTTGTTTCTGCTTTTGAAACCTCAAGTCCATTGTTAGAAAATACATTTACAACTCTTGAGCAACCGCTCTAGCAATCTTGACTGTACACTGTGCTGTTATTTGAGAAGGTATCTTTGAAAAGGATGAGGAAAAAGGAAAGAAAATGGTGAAAGGGAATTGTCCTTTTGGCTTTCTTTTTGGTTTCTGCTTCTGCTTTTAGTATGTTATTTAAACATCATGCATTTGCAGTCTTTCCTTCCACTGCCTTTACTAATCTTTCATTGATACCTTTGGGGAGACTAGAATGAAAAAATGTTGTTCATTTATGGAATTAACACTGCAGATTGCTGATGAGAATAGTTCTGAATCTGCACTAAGAATTCTCAGTTTATGTGGTACATTTTGCTCTTCTAAGTCCAAAAGGTAATATAAGGTATGCACAGATTCAATAGCTGCAATTATATTTAACTGATATGTTTTAACTGCATATCTTTTATAAATTAAAATATTTAAAGATACTTTCTAAAATTTTGACAAACATTTTCAATGCAAATGTAAACCTTCAATATCCACACTAGAACAATTACATTTCCAACTTGATAACTGATTTTATCTATACTCCCAGTTGCAAAGCCTGGTTTAGTTTGCCTTTTGTTATCTTACCTGCTTGTTTCAGCCCAGTGAATTCCTACTTTCATGCTAAATCCACACAATCAAATCTTGGTATGTTTTTTCCTGGTCAAAGTCAATTTGCTCTTAAATTTTCATGTTCACATGGATGTCTCAGCTGGTTACTCTACTCCCCTCAATCACCCCATAACTGCAGGTCAGCACCGTAACACTGCATATAGTTTTATATACCTAGCATAGGAAATTGATGTCACACTCTAAAATGTTTTTGCCTTTAAGTCTTTTGCTAAATTACATAGCTTTCATGTATCATGCATATCAGCTTACTTTTGAATTGGTAACTATACCATTTGGAGTAATGAAAGGCATAATAGTAATACAGGTTTAGGAACACAGCTTGAAGAATTATCCTGCATCCCCTCTTTTCATTTACTATTAATCCACAAGTGAAAATATTCTTTTTCTCTTATTTCTGGGAGAAATGAAACTTTTCTATCCAGTGGGTGAGCGTTACCAACTCTACCTGTGGAAGCCTTGAAGGCATAAACCAGAGCTTTATTTTTCCTGTGTTACTTTACACAGGCAGAGAAAATTATTTCAGAAATCTAAGAAATACTTTATTGCTTTGTATTGTAAATTATACTATTCTGGACTGTAATTTTAATCTCCGTGGAGTTCTCAATAACCTATAGAGAAAGAACTGATCCTTTTCACACCAGGATTATGAGAACTCTTCAGAGATGCAAGCAGTAGGCATATATACAAAATACCATGGGTGGGTTGGATTAAAAATCCAAGCACTTCCTGATTCAAAAAATAATCCTCAAAATACACAATTCAGCTTCTCTTTGCAATTTGAAGTTGAGTAGGTTTTTTTGCAGGAGTTACGTAATGTATTGAATTCATTACTATAAAGTATATTGGACATAATCTTATAATTCAGAAATGTCAAATTTTACTCTCTATAAATCAGAATTTAGGAGAAGCAAAGGCAGAATGGCAACAGGATTCATCTCAGGCTAATAGTGCTCAGCTGTTTCACTTACCAGGTTTCTCACGATTATATTGTGCTCTATTTTATAACCTTAAGAAACTGAAAACCCTAGAGCTACCACATAGCATCTGGACTTCCAGTCAAGAGCAGTTGTCAGCTGTTGAAACTGTCTGGGTTAGTAGGACAGGTAGGATACTACTGACTCATGCTGATGCTGTTGCCAATCTGTGATACTTGCATTCTGAGTGTTTGTTGGCAAAATGACAGCGAGTTTCCTTCCGATATAATTTCCATCCAAATTTCAGCGATTGTATTGGCTGTGGCTTGCAGAATGCCACTTTCATTTCGTCATTCATCTCTCTGTAGACAGTGCTTATTTTTAGTGCTGCAGTCACCAGGGTTCTTGGGAGGGAGAAAACATTTCTGCATAATAACAACAACTTTGAGAAGTTCCCTGTTAACGTAGTAACGATTGTCATCTGTTATATCGCTTCTTAAAAGTAGCAACACTAAGTAGAAAATAATGAAAAATCAACAGTTCCAATTTCCAGTATACTCAGAATGCATTTCTCTTACCACTTGTGCATAAGCCTGCTTTATTGTGATGGGATTGCAAGCTCTGGAGCAAGACAAAGGGGCATTAGTGTTCCAGCAATAGAAAATAATGGTGGTATTCCATTTATCCAGTGTCCTAGGTATTACTGTAGCCATGCCTTTTGCAGATGTCTTTAGGAGAATGGGATATATCTTCCTCAATTGACTCACTAAGATGAAATATTTTCTGGTCTTGAATCCTTTCTGATGCCTGTAAAAGCCCAGATAATTTATATCAAGAACTAGGAGCACTACATCTCCAACCACGTGGAGAATCCAAGTATGTTCAAGGATAATCAACAACATCACAAACCTTTCCCAGTTATCATTTTAATGATTGTCATGTTTTCATTTTCTCTCTCTTTCTTGTTTTGTGGTTTGGTTGGGTTTGGGGTTTTTTGAGGGGGTCTTTTTGTTTGTTTGTTTGTTTTGTTTTGTGTTTTTTTAAAATATAAAATAGTCTCAAAGGATGAGATCATTCATTCTTCTCTGTGTTTGTTGAGCATATTCTGAATGTGGCAGTAACTGCTTATTCCTACATCACAATTTCAAATGGTGGGATTTCTGTGGCTCTTTTTTAATGTTCAAAACAGCATTTTTAGTATTTGAAAAAATAAAACAAATGCAAAAAGCAACAAAAGCATGTCTGAAAAAAAAAAAAGATCTGTTAGAAAGTTTCCAGTTTTAATCTCCAGGATCTTCTGGTTTAAGTTGTTTCTTCGAGTTTACTACCCTGAACATAGCAATTCTTCCCATCTGGTCAACTGATCACTGGGAAATATCCTGCATCTCACTTAGTATAACCATAAATCAATTATTTGTAATACTTGCTTTATGTTCTAACGTTTGTAGGTGCCTTCTGTTGCCAGGTAGTCTTATTCAAAAGTGGTGACTTTCTGGGCTGCTCTTCAAGAAATAATTTTGAAGTGATGCCTCTTTCTCAAGAATCAGAGTAAATGTTGCGCATCTATCTACAAGTTCAGGGCCACAAGGCAGATCGTAATTGTGTCATTCATTGTGAACTTATCTTTTTTTCCTAATAGCCTTCACACTTCCAATGATTTCCAGCAATCTGATAGCTTGTTTGCAGAGATAATCAGTCAGATTTTCCATAGCTTTATAATTGTCAATAACGATTGTGTTTTGTTACTCTTGGATCATTATCTCGATTACTTCGTCTCTTTCTCTTCAAGATCCAAGGTCTTCAAATTCATACATTGCAGCAATTGAAACTGAAATAATTTCTGGCCACCTTTGAATAGCTGCTAAGTTCTTGCAAAGAAGATTTTAGGAATCTGTATTGTTTAACATTAGGGACAATGGAATCGAACAGACCTGCAGTAAATTCCTGATTAGAAGGAAACTCTTAAGAGGATTCAAATGTTTAGCTATCAAAGGTTTCTATGCCAGTCGCATTGGATGTCTTTAGCATCCTATGAATCCACCCAAGTATGTGAAAAGCTTGAGTAAACAAATACACAAAAGAAAGGAGAGAAGCATGTGGTATAGATGCAGTTCATTTCTGACATGACCCATCTGTCTTCCAAAGCACATCAAAACTCATCCCTTCTAATATCCATTTTATCAAGCCTGACAGAGTTTCTTTTGCTGTCTTAATGCTATACTGACCTGGGCTAAGCACACACTGGCAGCGGTTGTGACTCAAATTTGTATTTTGTCTTTTGCTGGAAAATAGGTGATTGATTGCCAGTGCAGTTCAGAAACACATGGGCCATTCAATTCTGGCTAGTTGTCTTCATGCACTTTCTACAATTGTCACTGTTTCCCTCAGTTCTTATTATAGAGCAAATCATTCCCTTGCCCCTCATCCTGCTGTGCATTCAAGGTTCCCAGCTGTCCTCATTTTCTCTATTCTTTTAGGAAAATCTCTTCAAGAATCTGCTCTTCAATGCCTTTTCCTAATTTTCTGTGGTTTTAGGATGTCTTGTAGTGCAAACCCACATGGGATATGGTCGTTTGCATTATTCAACCCTATTATCTTGTTACTTTAAGCCATGCCACTTTCAATTGAAGTTGTCTAGTGTAATACTCTAGTTGTGGTTATTCTTTGTAGCGTTTACTTTGATCATCTTCCCTAAGTGCAACATTTGAAAACCCTCTCTGCCTGGTGCTTCTTTTTCTAACTGTCTTGTACATATGATTGCTGACCACAAAATACGTTAGTTTAGCAAATATTTGTTGTACTCTCCAAATGTTTGTCATGCTGCATGCTTTGGCTTCTAAAAGACATAAAGATATTTTTATGACAAACTAATTGATGACAGGAGATTTAGTATCTGCTTCTGATTTTTGTGATTGACAGGATCAAGGAAATAGAGGCACAGAAATTATCTACAGAAGGGAAAATACTACAATTTTTTCTCCCTCATAAAGATTCAACAAAAAATTGATGAAAGTTTCTAGAGAATGTTGGGTCTCTTGAGTGCCAGAAGTACATGGTCTTTATCACACCTGAAGATACCTAAACCTGCTTACTCAATTGTCCCTAGGACCTTGTTCTATTTATCACTGTTTAGTTTAACTTATCACAGGAGACAATTGGCTAAATATATTTAAGGTACTTCATACTTCCAAGTGGATGAGACAGTGGTAGTGTTAGTGGCAATGTTTAGTATTAGAGTTAGTGACAACAGTTGTAGGTGTTCTTTCTGTCTAAATATTCTCAAGATGCATATCAGAAAAGTAAGCTCATAGTTTAATTATTACACTTGAAAGTCTCATTTACAGGAGAAAAGGTAGAAAATGAACTTACTTGATCTTTTTCCATCCTGAGAAATATTTGAGGAAAAAAGTAAAATGAAAACAACAATTTCCCTGTTTCTAGGTACTGCCATACCAAAAAAAAAAATTTATTGAAGGATTTCATTTAACTACTTTTCAAAGTATTTCCTTTTAAAGACTGTCCTAACAGAGGTGAGTTATCCTCAGAGAAATAAGTCCTAACTCATGGGGAGGCCTAGATATAAAACCTATTTGCCTGCCCTTTCCTATGCTGAATTATCATCCTTAAAAATAAATAACCATTTAATTCTTTTTAAAAAAAGATACTACACACTTGGATCAGTTATATGTTAGGTTCTCTCAGTAAATCTCACTTCAGGCTACAGTATTCCCAAATCCTGTCAGCAATCTGAGGTCTTATCCATTGGATTCTCATGCTGTTCATAAAGTATGTAGTAAACCTCTCCATAAATACAGATTGTCTAATTTTCTTCAGGACTATTGATCCAACCCTTTTCTGTCCTCACCCCCAATTTTCCTTTGGACTTATTCACTCAAAAAATTTCCTGCTCATTGACACCTTTACCAGTGTCTGTTACCAGGAGGATTTTCATCTGAGTGGAATGGATTACACTTCTTTTTGTTTTGTAGAAAATGCATATTTGCTTTGAAAAGTAAGAAAAATAATAGCATAAAAAAGAAACAACAAACACTGTTTGGTATTTGTTAGCCATGATTTTTTTTTTTTTTCCTCCTTGTTAGCTATATCCAATTTCCCTGATTCTGTATGTTCCCAAAATTCAGGTGGGTATACTAAGGGCTGCATTTTCTCTCGCTGTAAAAATTTATGAACTATTTTAATACAGATTAGTGAAAGTGCAATACCAAAGCACTGTAGGAGGTAAAACCCAGTTATCATTTGTATGATTAGTTTCACCTTGTAGCCATGTCTCAGAAAAATGCAATTAACAGTTTCATATTCAGCATAGCTGGCTTTTATTCCTGCTGCATGGTGTGCAACATTTGCATCATAAAAAAGCCCCTAATTGGTAAACACAGCCTTGCCAGATTCTCTGCAATTCACCCAATTCTCGTAACGTTAATTGGCTCAGCTTCAACACACATTGGATGGGTTTTCAAAGGCAGCCGCAGATTAGAGAGCTTGCAAGCACTTGTGTTTCACAGTACTGACTCCAAGGAGACTGAGGGAGGAAAAAAAAATATTTTAAATTAATGCTGAATGCAGGCGAGCTCTCTTGTCCAATGGTTGCCATGGAAACTGTTTTGTCTGCTAATCTGATAGCAGAGTGTATGTTTATTGGTACACATCTCTAATGACCTTCAGAGACTAAACTCAGCTGGAAAGTAGTATTCTACCACTGTGGCCGGAGACAGCAGCTAAGTGATTACATCCTAAACTCTATTATTGTAGCTTATAGTTTTGGAGTTTTTTTCCCCTTCATTATTGTTGTTCCCTGCTATGCATTGCCCCAAAAATGACAGTTTGCAGTGCTTAGATGCATATCTTTGGTAACAGATACAGGGTGTGAGATGCAGCGTGTAAAGTTTTTGTGGCGAGGTCTTTAAACTGCAAATTCTTGTGTTTCTGAGCTGATGGAATTTGTCACTCTTCTTTCTCTAATGGGTTAATTCAGAATAGCTGTGATTCTAAAAAAAAATGAACCAAAAAAAGAAAGAGAAATTCAATATCATGTGTTATCCTGGGAAAATAAAGGGAAACCCCATATGCCTCTTCTTCATGAAACAAACCCATTTAGATTCAATCTTTTAAACCTGGGCAATGTTAGTTTTCATGCCATTAGAAAGGGTAACTCTCAAAATTCATGTGTTATGCCTTTAAGTCAGAAACATTAATTACAGCTGCTTTGCTGACAGTTTTTAATTGTTAATAATAGTATGCAAAATTATTATAGGAACAATTTCTAGAATTGTACAAAAACTAATTGTATCCTAATTAACCAAGCCACCTTTCTTTAAATCTGGGGGTGTATGAGTATTGACTCTGCCTTAATTACCAGCACTGCATGCATGGGTGCTGTACGATAGCCAATTAATAAAGGGGCTGTCAGACTCGTAGAGAAGGGTGAAGGTTTGTTTGTCCTACAGAACAAATGGCAGCTCAGCCTTGCAAGGATTCTTCACATCACCCTCCACCAGGTACAGTTTTGGCCTTTGTGAATTAAGCATTAACAAGTGAAAATCCTTGGCTGTGATATATAGTAAATGGGAAGGTGATGCATAGACATCACCAAGGTGTCTTCTGCCTCCCAGGTGCAAGGGCTGTAGAGCGTGGAGTATATGAGGGTGTGAGGCGCAGGAGATGGGCTTGGTGATGCCTTGGGCCTTCCATGGTCCTTGAGATTTGCTGCTTTTTACATATGTAATGGGAAAACTGCTGCCACACTTGTTCTGCCCTGTGAGCAGTTCATGGGCAAGAGCTATTTGGAGTGGCTCCTCATCTACTGCCTGGCTTCCCAAATGTAGAGAGGCCCAACAGAGAAACACCTAAGGAATGAAGATGCGATAGAGTGAGACTTAAGGGACAGAGAAGATGAAAACAGACAAGAAAAAGAACCTGAACTAGGAAACATAAAACTACTCTCCAATAATTCCAAAGCAATTTAGCTAACTCCATCCACCTCAGGCGAGTGTGAATGGTGAAGGCCATCAAAAAGAATAAGAGATTTTGAAACAGAGGGAAAAGTATAGGAGAGACTAAAAAGGAACTGTTATTAAGTAATAGAACTGTTTGAATTATTTTGCCTACCAAGATGTTTGCAGTTTTATTTCCTCACTTTAAAATCTCTTCTTTCAGTGTTTTGATCCTTGTCATTAATGAGGAGCTAAGATAATTAGTGTATCGGGGACTATGCCTCAGTTATTGTGATCTTGTCTTTTATTATTATTGTTAGAGCTTAGGACACATCAGAAATGCCACAGATCTGCAAACCTGCCTAGTGGTCTGGAATTCTAAAAGTCTTACCAAGCAGCACCAGCCTAAAGCTATGGTCCTGCAAGTGCTTGTCTCCCACTGCACGTCTCCCGTGGGGCTGCAGCACCAGCTACCTGGGGAAAAGGGATGAAACTTGTCTCTGAACTAACATATCAAGTGTTTCCGTAGCTGAGCTGCAGAAATGTTTATGTCAGCTCTGTTAGAGCAGGGAATTTGTTTTTAAACCTTTCCAAGAATGAGCTTTCGATCCCTCCTTGCCATTCCCTTTCTACTCTCTCTTGCCAAGTGTGGTCATTTGCTATGGTATTAAATCACCTCGTCCTCAGAATGCTTCACTTCTAGGCTTGACCTTCTCCTTATTCCAAGCTTCGATCTTTAAAATGAAAAAGGAAGGAAATAATTGTAAATGCTTCTTTTATTTTCATCTATACTAGCTGTTAGTTTATTTTGAAAATACCAATCCTTGCATTTTATGAATTTGATTTAAAGTGTTGGCTGCAGCTGTTTCATCCTAGCTGAGTGGTGTGGTAACTGCAGTGGAGGCAATTCAAAGCTGTTTATTTGCACAAGAGCTTCAGGAAGAGACCCTGCTATGTGTATTGGAATAAAACAAGCATTTTCATGCAGGAATTTGATTCTTGTCTCAATGAGATAGAAAGATGCATAAAGTAAAGGCTAGGCTGGTTTTATTTTTTTTTTTTATCCTTTTGAAGTTCTGCTGACCTTCTTTATAAGAGCTGCCTTATGTTCACAAAAACTAAAATTTTCAAACCACTCTCAAGTACTTCTCTTGCACCAATTAAGGTATTTATCTTCATATATATTTCAAAGAATAATGACAGTGCTTTCTATTTTCCTGTGTGAAGAGTATCTGAGACCCTTGGTTTATCTGGAGATTGATTTTCCTTTTTTTTTTTTTAATGGGAAGAAAGACAGTTGCAATTTTGTTCTTTCATTCTGTCATTACTCCTTGAATGCAGTCCTCTGGTCTGGTTCTGAAAGGTGCTTGAGAATCCTGATTTTTTTTTTTCCCCCTAAATTACCAGGTGATTAATGATCACCTTTGTATATAAGTAAGGAGCGCAGATAGTGCTGCTTGCTTAGTAGGCTGTTCAAAGCCCATTTCTACATCTCCTTTAGGGCCCCAATCCCAATACAAGTAAAGTCAATTGAAAATCTTCAGTGAGGAAGGATAAAGTTCTAAATTGTCTCATTTCTCTTAGTTATGGTTTTCTCCAAAAAGGCTCTCTTTTTTAAAAAACAATCCATTGGCCGTTTTCTGCTTGAAAAGCGTGGTTAGAGGAAATGTATTATTTGCACTTTGAAAGAGATAAAGGAGCAGAAATGGAAAGCTGAGCTTTCTCCCCTGAACTAGAAAAAAAAAAAAAGTGAGTATTAGTGCTTTTGCAGAACCTTTCCCAAGTATTCAGCTCTAATATATGTGTGTACCGTGTCTTTATTGCTGTACGTATTTATGCTAATGTTAATTGACCAGACCATGGTTGAACCATTTTTAAAATAAAAAGATTCTTGCACTAAAAATACCCTGAAAACATATTGAAGTTCCAGCCTTATATTTTTATAGAAGATAGAGTGGATCTGAATGAAGGCATAGTTAACATTTTGATTTGATACAAAATATTTTCTGTTACAAACAATTTCAGTTTTCAGGCTAATCAGAAGGAAGAAAAAAAGGCATATTTCAAATGTGATAATTCTTGTATTTCCCTTTTCATGTCTTATACAGAAAAATAAATACTTCTGTGGAAGAATTTATGACAAATTTGTCATTTATTCTTAAGCATGTATATGTTGACACAACTGATTTCACGATTTCAGAAGTTCAGAGGCTTTATAGAGTTCTGTAATAACTAGAGAGGGAATGAAAAACTGCCTGAATATGCTGGATATTGCCTGTCATCTTAAAGGTATATAAAGAATATGATCTATTTTTGCTTATGTTTGTAGATTGATAACCATCATCAAAAAGGAGTCATCAGTTTGATTTGTCATTTGCTTTGGTCAGTGATTGTAATTATTTCTAGAAATCTAATTAGTGTAACCTTTCTGTGTCTAACTTTCAATGCAGTTTATCTGTTAAGACAAAAAAAAAAAATCTGTAAAAGGGCATTAAGTCTTTTTTATGTAATGTTCACTGGGATCTTTTTTTTTTTTTCACACAGAAGTCCCAGTTTAGCATATCTTTTTAACCATGTTGAGTGAAAAGGCATTACAACTGCTTCCTTCTAGGAGTACTCAAATACTTTTTTTCATCTCTCACTACCTTCTGCTTCTGTGGTGGTGAATCACTGCTGATTCATTGTCATCATCAGTTATAGGGGGCTTTACTGGTGCCTGTCTCTGCAAGGGTGAGTTAGCTAATCATTACAACACCCTCAGGGTAGGTAAATACCAGAGGTAGGAACCTTGTGATTGTTTCAAGAAAATGTAAGGTGCCCTGTAGTAATTTGAGAGAAATGCAGGAGTAGACTGCAGATAATCTGTCCTAACCATGTGTCTGACTTCCATGTATGTGTTCTCACATATATGCTTAGCCTTTCACAAGTCCCTTGCCAAAAAGAATGGTTGTGAAATAATAAATAAATAATGCTCATCTGATTCCAGTACTTTAGGATACTATTCAAGGATATGGATGGTGTAATTTCCCAAAATTTTATTCTTAAGCATGTGCTTAACTTCAGATTATTGAAGTAAATAGTGCATAGCCACTGCTAAATACACACAGACTTTTCCACAATCTGTACCGCACAATTTGTGTTATGGAAAGAACAAAAAGTCAAATAACTTTCTTCTTTCACTTTCTTGCTCTTGCAGCACTGCCCTGCTCAGTACCTTCTCCATTACTCTGTAAAGGTTTGTGTTGAGAATGTGTCATGGTCTCCGCACTGTGCTGATTCCACTCTGCAATACAAAGGAGTAGTTAAGGCTGTGTCAGTATAAGATACATCTTCCAACAAGTAAACTGTATTTTCAGGGCTTGAATTGACATCTGTAGAGAATTTCAAAAGGAACTGATTTCCAAATCACTCCACCTACACTTTCCTTTTTTTATTATTGAAACTCTTGAGATATAAAAGAAAATCTTTGTGTTTTCTTGACCTTTACCTGAACAAGGCAAAGCATTTGACATATGTACTGAAATGAAAATACAGATGAAACCTGAAATTCTTTTCTTCTTATTACACTCCATCTGGACATAATATCATGTGTGGTTTCAAAATAAAATTTGCTTGAAAAGCAAATTTGTAGTCAAACCTTTGCCCAAATATAAATGCATACGTGAAAGAGTAAACTCGGCATGAGGCAGTTGTCTTACCCTTTAAAAATTCTATTTAAATTTCCTTTTGTTAAAGATGTCATTCTCTGTAATAGAAAATGGATAAATTAGAGCTGCTTATTGCCAGTGCAACATGAGTAATTATATCTCTTAATTCAGCAATCTCTATTTTTAAAAATATGGACAAATGATCATATAAGCCCAGCAGCACCAGCCATTACATAGAAAACTTCCATTGCTTTATGACTTCAAAATTTCTCAAATAGATTAACCTATCCCCTAACTGTTTCATAAAAATACTTAGATGTTCTCCTTCATTCAAAACTTATTCTACTAAACAGCTCAATTCAACATTGTCACTGTTTGCACAGTTATCTTCCACCCTGATCCTCCACTCAAACAAGAAGCCTATTTTGAATTTAAAGTATAAAATATTCCCATTAAAATTCATGGAATTTGGCTTATCTACATGGTTCTGAACGTTTGGCATTTTAAATAATATAGTAACTTCCACAAAAGGCAAGACAGATGAAGAGTAATGCCAAAATGTCAAGATTATGCTGCTTCTTCCACTCTGTCATCACGCTACACAAATACTGCAGACAGGTTACTGCAAAGCTAAAGGGCCACACAACATGAGAATGCCACAGAAATAGAAATATATGCAATAATTCAGAATCTACAATGTGCCTATTCAGTTGACACATATATGGTAGTATCCATATAGAAACAGAATTAGTTTCTTGCTATCTTTTCTTAGTAAAATTTTACCTTTTATTCATGCTTTTTCAGTCAGTCTGCGAAGTGCACTTTAGAGTGTATTTCTGGTTCTTTTTCGCCACCTCTCTATATTGAGATTGAAATATGCATTTACCCTTCTCTCAGATCATCTCCTGATCCTACAGCTCCTAGGTATCACCAGGAGTTTCCACAGGAGATCTAACTTGTTTGCAAACCATTCACTCCAAGACACTGTCAGCACCAAATAATGACTTGAAAACTCTTTATAATTGGTTCAAGATGAAAACACATCTGAAGAGAGAGACATAGTTTAAAACTTGGACCGCATCTATGTTTTCTGCAACCTGGACCAAGGAATGAGAAGTGCCTTTGGACACACTGCAGGGTCTTAATCCCTTTGTCCCTTTGCCAAGATGCCAATCCATGTTGCCTTCAATGATGCTTTTGCTCTCATCTCAAAGTTCCTCTAATTTGAACACTTCACTATCCAAGCTTGACAATGCAAGTTTTAATCCTCCTTGGCTATCTCTCAACTGGTAATTTAGTAGACCATGCTAGAATCTCTTCTTGCCAACCCATTATCACCCTGCTTGCTTTTCCAGTCACTTCCCATAGAGGCTTGGTCTACAAAACTCTGTATGCAGTAATTTCTTTTACTGCTATGGACAAACACAGTACTCATAAAACTATTGCATCTAGCATTCACTCCAGTACTAGATGTCAGCTCCATTGTCACAGATATATTCCTCAATGATGTGTTATGGTACTCCAGCCTTGTACTTTAAAAAGCTTTATTTTGGTTTGTAAATATTTATTTAGTGATCAAAGTCTGAAAGCAGCTTTCCTTTCTGATTTTGGGGTTATTTTTTCTCTGCCTAAAGAAGGTTTCATAGTGAAATGCCACTTCTAATCTGATTTTCTGTGTCTAGAGTATATTTTATTAACCCTTTTTATTTTCTTCAGTGATAGATTAGTAAACTCCAAAGTAGCTTAGAAACATTGCTTAGTGACCTTTTTGGTCTTTGCATTTTTTTGAGGAGAAATCAACAAAAGACAACAAAAGTAACCTTTCCATATTCATTACCATAAGCTGCACTGACCTTAAGAAGCAGTCTTATGATTCGACACTTGTATACAGGCTATGGCTGCTGTGCTCATTTTAAGAACCTGACAATTTTTCTCTTCTTAGAGCTGTGAGGGACAAAGAAATTAGGTCTATTATAGTACCTGTGCATTTGCACAGGGTGGAATGACAGGTGAACCTCCCAAACCTTATATTGTAAGAATAACCTTTTGTGAATATTTCCTCAGAAATTACCTTCAAGGTGGTATTAAGTACAAAAGGCCAAAGGTGTGTTAGAAAGGTAGTAATAGAATAATTTCCATTGCAATTTTTAGCTTTTTTGTTGGTTTTTTTTTTAATAGGCTTGTTATTTAATATTTAAGAGGATGAATATTAATTTTAAAATAAAAATACTATTTTCTTTCCCTTCCCTGGAAAGGGAGATAAGCAAATGGGGAGTATTGGTATTTAAAGGGCAAAAGAAAAATAGAAAGTATGTGTAAGCTCAGCACTAATGAACCTACATTATTGCATTAAGCCTGATTTCTGGAGTTCCTTGATATTTGATCTTGATAGCTTCATTAGTGTTGCTGCTAAACTCTACATTGTTTCCTGAGAGATTTTTGTGAAAGAGAAAAGGATGATGGAAAATAAAGAAATAATAGTGCAACTCAGGGGGTTATCTGATGAAATCAGTGTTGTTTCTAGTTCATAAAGAATTAAGTGATGATAAAAGTGTTGTATTCTATATTAAGAATTCCTGTGGTTTTAAGAAGGTGTTAGTTGGTGTTAAGACAAAGTTGTTAAAAAAAGACAAACCCATTTTCTAGCATCACTCTGAGCTCATTGTCCTCTTTGTCCTGAACACCCTGAAAAATTACCGTGTGCCTGTTTTGCTGCCCACTTAGACACCATCCCTTTCTAGGTTATTAATGAATCTATTAAATAGCCAGTGACCTAGAAAGTAACCACAAGATGCCTTGTCATTAACATTTCACCATGATAAAAACACACCATTTAATCATATTCTTTTTTTTTTTCCCCCCTCTCCCTTCTGGCCATTTATTGGTCTGGGCCAGTGTTTGCCTCTTTCCTTTAGGATTCTCTACCTGTACTCGTGTCTTATAAGGAACCTTGAAAAATAATGTTGGGAATTCAGATTAAAATATGTCAAAAGGTTCTTCATTATGCACTATTTTATCAACATATCAGAAGGTTATTAATCTTACAAGATTATGGCTGTATGACATATTTTCTTCAGCACCAAACCAAGCATAAATATCTTACTTGTTTTTTTCTGTTATGCCACTATCACTGCCTCCTCTGTAGCAAACACTATGGGAGCTGATTTTAAAGTATATTCTATAATGTAACTCTTGACAGAAAATTATTTTACTTGTAATCAAATTAAGTGAATAATAAACAATTATAGTGGTACAGTTGTTGCAAGGGTATCACCAAAAAATATGAGGGGATTGGAAACTGGATGGGAGAGGCATTGAAGATGGCTTTTCCAGAAAATAACAGATAGACCTATAGTCTTAATAAACAAGACATGGTGTTTCTTCTTAGAACCAGTGCTGATTTGCTTCTTGTGATGGTTTGGGAGTTCCCTGCCCCCCCACACTTTGTAGAATGACCCAGACTAGAACTCAGCCAGCTGGAAGTTAAGGACTGAAGCTCTATTTACAGCTTAGCACAATATACAAGCAGATATATACACAATATACAGGAATATTTACAGAAATGTACAAGTTAAAGGTAATACAGAAACACAACACCCCTCCCAGAAATCAGAGACCCAAGGAGGGGCTCCCAACCACCCTTCCACCTTCTCCCCCCCCCTATACCTTACCCCAAGGGTTGCCTTTCCTCTCACAGCCTATAGAATAATTTTCTCTATTAAAATATTCCAATTAGCCTCAAACCAGCACACTTCTTTATTATCATCACCCTCCAAGTGTTTTGTTTTTCTGATTTGAACTGTCATTTACATCCACTGGTCAGTAATTCCCTGGAGTAATCCTATAGCTCTGGTTTGATTTTTAAATATAGCTGCAGTGTGCTGCACCCTTCAGAAGTAGCAGAAAGTATATTTTATAAACATTTCAGATAACTTGCAGATGAACTTCTTCAGAAGCTTTGGATGTTTGCTATTTGTTCCAGAATGCCTGGCACCTCCAGTTTGATAGTGTTTCATCTTAACTAGTGAAAAGGTGTAAGGGTCTCCCATGTCACTCAGGCAAAGGTTTGTTTAGCTTTTCAGATGGACCTTTCCTTAACTGCTTCATTAACCTTTGATGATTTTCTCATTTTTATATCCTCAAAGTATCTTTTATTTCAGGTTCACTGCAGAATAGTTTTAGATGCTGGGATTTTCCTCTTCCAGAGTTTTGTCTGTGGTTTATACTTCCACTGGGTGTCTACAAAACACCCTAGTTCCAAATTTTAATTAATTTCTGTCTAATTTAACTGGCCTCTTGAATCTTGATATTAAGAATTTATTTTTGTCTTCCTGCTTTCTTCATCTTGCATTTTGATGCCCTCTTAATTTTATTCCATTCCTTCCTGAGGATTTTATTTTGCTTCTGGTTTTCAAATTATTAGCCTTTTGGCTTTTATTCCTTAAAAATTCCTCCTTTGAAAGTTCAATAACACTTCTGGTGCTCTTTTGCTAAAAATACCCTACAAACTGTATCTGGAATATGAATATATATGGTAGGACCATATGAGCAGCAAAAAAATATCATTAGCAATGCTACATCTTTAATTTCTCAAACTTAATGAAATAACTCCCCTTAGCTTTTCACGTTTTTTGGTGGGAGAAAAGAAAACAGAAATCTGTCAGAGACTAATTGCAGTTTATTTTCCATTGATAAACAAAAGTGTAGAGCAAAAAAGCTAAGCCTTGGCTTCTGTTTGATCAAGGAAATCCTGTCCCCTACACAAATTGCAGTAAAATGCCATCTCTGCTGCATACTGGAACAGTCTAAACAGCCCCTCGTCACCAGAGCATGCAATAATAGTGTCATCCCTTCAGGTAGAGTTCATCTGAGTGAAATTCAGTTAGAAACTAATAGTCCCTCTGTAGTCAAAGCAATGGATGTACCTCCAAAGAACATTCTTCATAAATTTTGATTTGCAATTCATATATTCTGCTTTAGATATTTATTTATAACACCACTTCTGGAGCTGCCTTCCTGCCTCCAGCAACTATAAAGAAATCCTAAATAATAGACAGGTGTGGGGCAAAGTTAGGCCTAATCAGTCCCACCATTACTGTCATCTGGGGATTCAGTAAATCCTGTGACTCCTGGTACCACCACTGGCCCCTTGGGCAGTTCCTACTGTGTCTCTGGCTTCCGTGGCAGAAGTGAAGAGGGGCAAGATTTTCCCCTTAGATGTTTTATGCTATGTATCTAAAAAGGTCATGATGTTATATCTGTTTCTTAAATGTTTTTTGCTAGGTATCTATAAAGGTCATGTTTCACCACAGCCTGAGGTGTCTGTCCTAACTGAGGAACTGTGTTAGCCTGTTTCTATTCCCAGTCTCTCATAAAATACACAGTAAGGCATAAGTTGTGAACTTAGCTATATTTATGTAAACTCCATTGTTCTGAAAACTTTAATGCATCCAATTGTTTCCAAAATGTTGATAGATACTCTGCATTTATAAAGTTCAGGTAGTGACTTTCACTACTTTGAGTTTTCTCTCTTGAAGTCCTGTGACTATGTGATTTTTATTTTTTTTTTTCAGAAAAAAGAAAAAAAATCTCCAGTTATTGAGGCTTCATTCATATTAATACTATGCTGCATATATTTTAGATGCTAAATCATCACCTATGCAGATTTCTCCCCCTCCTCCCCGAAGTTCTAGGTTTAGGAAGGAAACTAAAATCGCTAAGCTGGGGACTGGGTATATAATTTTTCTGCCTTTTATAAAAGCATTTAATGAATCCACACTAACAACACTTTTGGAAAGGCATCTGCAAGGCCTCACGATTGCCCATGTTCTGAAGAGGTTGCCTTGTGATACATTTACACACATGTGCACACATGAGAAATCTGCTATTTCCTTGTAATTATTGCCAGCATGGGGGATGTTAGCTTTTGCAACATTGGATGTCAGCTTTTGCAACGTTGACTTCGAGACTTTCTTTTCATTTAGGTTTGTATGTAGGTTTGGAAATGCAAACATAACTGTTAACCCCTCAGTTATTCACTCTGGCTTCAACTTGAGAAGGCAAAAAAAAAAAAATATTCTGATTACTGCTTAGTAATAATTCTATCACATTTTGTGGCATCAAGAATATACTTCCAATGCCCAATGAATTCTCACTGTAGCGGCCAATATTGTAGTTCCACTAGCTGAGTTTTATCAAATGCAAGGAGGAGCAGCAGCAAACTCTGAGAGAGTAATTGTAAACAGTAGATCTTTCCCTTGATTTGATAGTATGGATTGGATAATTTTCCAAATCAGTAATTCCTCAGTATAGCACACAGCACAGGTGGCTGCTGATAACTCAAGCCTGCAAGAGTCACAAAGCTGGCACGTTTGCGGCATTGCTGCTGCTGCATATGTTGGTATAAAATACACAACGATGCTCCTAAGGAGGAGAAAGAATGAGAAATGATAACGTTGAATCAATAATCTTTATTTGACTCCTTTTATCTCTGTTCAGCTCAATAGCACAAGAAAATGAAAGCAATGTTTTTTTGTGAGGAATTTGGGTAGTAGAGAGCGCTCAGTCACCATGAAAGTAATTTCGTATCTGGAGATGAGCTGTGAAAGCAGCTTTTCTGTTTATTTGAGGGGTAGAGCAGAGAGGCCCAATATGACCAGGAGCAGTTTGAAAATGGCAGAGAGGAGTAGCTGTGCATTTCTAAGTGTCTTAAATCTTTTTCAGATTAGGCAAGTGATCTCATGAGGAGGCATTAAATATGGCACACTTCTTCAACCTGCTAAATGGTGGTAGCACTGCCATCATTAGCTATGAGTTTATTTTGGTAGCATGCAGAGATCAGATTGTATAATTACTGCACTGGCTCTTGCAATATGTTGTTGGCTCAAACTTTGGCAGACACACAGTTGCTGAGCAGACTGATCAAGTTCAGCCCCAAATAGTCTGGTTTTTCAGGATATGCAAGCTGTATGACACACAGAAGCAAGGGGGTTTAAACTTTTTACAAACACTGGATGCAAAAGAAAAAAAATCTCTTATTTTCTCCTCTCTCTTCTGACAGAGCACCCTTCTCTCATTTTTTTATTGTAAACCAAATACCTGAGTATTACCACCCATACCTGACTATTACCACCCCAGAAGAAGCATGTTTAGTAGAGTTTGGGACTCAGAGTCCAGTCACATGTCTATTGTTATCTCTGTGGTCACTGTTAGATGGATAACAGCAGTTTATGGTCTGGATGGTCTGGGTGGGGAAATTATTTATATGTGGATAAAGACTGCCAGTTGTACTTTTTGACCGCTGCTTAAAGTCTTCCTGTTGCAATATGGTCAGGTAATAGTCTAAAGGGAAGTGGGAAAGGCCAAAGCAATCCTACCAGCTGAGACTATTTAACCTACCATCTGTTTCTGAGCTGCCAGCTAGCCTCTAGTTACAGAGGAACCTGCCACGCAGTTCAACTTACAGAGTAACATAATTTTGGACTTCAGTGGAGGCAGAACAGGAAGGAATGCAGAGATTTGAACTTCTCTGCTTCTTTTCACTGAGAGCTTGTAGTCTGGTGTGCCCTTATGAAAATAAAATTGCAGCAGCAGTACTTCTGCTGCTTTATTGTGGTGCTGTGTATTGCAGATTCTGTGCAAGTATGAAATGTGCCATATTATGATGTCAAGCACTTGCTAAGACTGTACATCCAAAGCAGGCTTGTTCTGAGCTGTTAAGATTATTTCTTATAGCTATAGTATTAACAAATTTTTCAAACATCTCTTTTGTTTAGCAGCTTTACTCTTACTTTAATTCACTCTTCAGTTCAGTGTATTGGCTCTGAGAGCACTGCAGCTTGCATTTGATCTCACAAGGCAGTGCTAAACGAACATCATCATAGATGGTCTGTAAATGGAAAGGGGACCTAATGTGTTGAAGCAAATATTCCTGGTAATTCTGTAGGTGGCACTCTTTGCTCTGCATCAGTCCTCAGTCCAGGCCTTTATATAGTGCTAGTTGTTTTCTGCACAAGATACCAGGACCAGTACCCAATTTCAGTAAGGCAGAAATTATGCAAATCACCCTTTCAGAGTGAAATGTAGAATCTCTGCTGTCCTGGATTATCACATTGCTGTGTGCCCCTAAATACCTAAAGGCTTGTGCTGGTAGTGCCATTTGTTACTGCATTATTTCTTTTGTGATACAAAGTACATGCACAGCTTTACTGCATATAAAAATTTGTGGAGTAGTTATTACTCTTGTTACGACTACTTACAGGAGCTCTGTGTTGAGTTCTGCTGTTTTAGCTTACACCAAATGGTACTTGTAGCTGAAATAATGCCATTGATATCAGTGAGGTAATTCAGACAGGATAGTTCAGCCTGGCTGACTTTGCTTCAGCTCCAAGGAGTTAAATTTTGGACTGTTTTTGCAGTCTCGAGCAGTCTCCCAGGCAGAACAAGGTGTGGGATGTCTTTCCTCACAACTGAGCATTGTCAGACTATACATGACTAAGTAACAGCTGCATCCTGCTTAGTGTTTCCAAGAAATAGTAATCTTCCAAATGAGCTCTATCTTTTCATCAATATCTTGCTCAGATTATGAGTAGAAAAAGTCTGGAGATGGCATTCCCTTTATTTAAAAAAAAAAAAAAAATTAAAAAAAGGTGTTGAGAATGAGAGAATTTTTCCCACTGCTAACAACTCAGTCCTTGCAACAAAAAACACCTTGTTTATGAAGCTCCTGAACAGTGAACTGTGATATTTCAGATTTCAGTCCTCATACCACATGTAAGATACAAGACCTTAACTATCTAGCCTTAGTTGAAGGGAATGCCTGAAAGGGGGAACTGTGGGTATGTGCCTTCTTGAACTAGTAACAATTTTATCAACTCACTGACTTCAAGAGATGTGAGACACTGATGCCACCTCAAAAGCTTCCAGCTTGTTAGCCTTTCACACTCCTATTAGGATGCTGCTAGTCTAACTCACTGGGTAAATTCAGTAATTGTCTTTAAAAGATGTATAGAAATCCGAAAGGTGTCTGTCAGCAGAGCATTAGAAGCTGCAGGCTGCTTGGTAAAAGCAGCAGAGGGAAGCTGAACAAAGTGAAACCTTTGCCTACAGCCACAGACCTTTTAAAACCCTCCTCCATTCTGAGCAGCTTTTAAATCACTTAGTGTAATAATTATGTATACATACTAGTGTAAAAGAGCTTTCACAGTGGCTGTTGCAACTGTAGATGCAACTGAGATCTTTAGGTAAATCTGATAACTAAATTTGGATTGTATATTTCTAAAAAGATAGATGGGAAAACATGTAAGGGCATGATATGGTGGCCCAAATTGTACCTTCATTGAGTTGCATTATGGAGTGGAATAGTCCTATCAAGGGCATCTCACTCCTGAGGTCAATCAGATTACTTTTTAATTAAGCATCCAAATGACTAGCAAATGTAGAAAGTCAGAATGCAGATATGGAAGATAGTTGTGCAGATCTAATTGAGGAAAATATACTCTTTTGGGAAGATTTTAGAATTCTCTTGTCTTCTAATCACAGAATTAAACACCAAGATCTCCTTACTCTCCATTCCTTCTGGCCCCTTGCAGGAAGAGTTTCTAAGCTGAACATGGGTGACCTTGTCATCTTTCCCCAGTCTCCTTTGAGCTGGGCTTTGGTCAGAATGCTTTTCTTCTAGAAGATGATGGCTCCATATGTCTCTCAGAGGAGTTGTTGTCAGCCTTTACAGCCATGTGAACCACAAACAACTTTTTAATCTCAGAGTGGCTCTCCATTTCCCTCCCAAACCAAACTGTCAGCCAAGACCCACATGCATGGGGTTTTGGCTCCACTGTTTGTAACTCAGCTGAGGTGGTTAAAGTTAAAGCTCATAGGAAATATTCATGCATTCCTCTTCATGTTAACTTCATACCATGGCCAGGCAGAAAAACTTTTCCCTTGAGTCTGTGAGCTGATTCTAAGTGTTTCATCAGTGTCAGTCTTTCCGTCGCCTCAAGAAATTACAGTGCAATTAAGGAAAGTATTATGGGATGAGTTATGAAGTTTGCTGGACTGTTTTACCACAACCAAGCAAAGAAATGGCAGAAGATATGCAATTTGCTTTCAAGGGGAGTTTAAGAAACACCTCTGAACCAAATGAGACACCTATTGAAGCATAGCTGGGAACATTCATATTTTTACAGGATTCAAATTAGTTTGTTCATCTGGAGAAAGACAGCTGTTAGGACTTGTGCACTGAGGAAATCTGAGTGTACCAGGCATCAAAAATAACATACAGATTTCTGAAGTTGCTAGGGTTTGTTTACCAAATGACTGTGTTAGGTACAAAGAAAATTTTGTGAACTTCATTCTGTTTGTGCTGTGGAATATAAAGTGGCATTTCTGTATGTGACAGCAGAAGGTTCAGCACTTGTACTTCTCATAGCATGACTCAACACCTCTTGACAAATAATAGCAAAAATTTCACAGTCTTTAATCAGTTCCTTTACCCAGTAATCTCAGTTGTGGTTATATAGCAATATCCATTACTTTCAACTGGGACCACACAGCATCACTCCAAGTATTTCATGACTTCATATTCAGCTTTTTTCCACCAGGAAGAAGAAATATTATACACATACACACATATAAATATATATGCAGGTAAACTCTCTATGTACACACTGACATAAATGGCAAATTTTAATGATTGCCCTCTTTGAACTTCGGACAACTCATACATACTGTGGAATCCTGCATAAGAAACAGTAAATGTCATCAAGACAGCACATGGGATGTAAGGTATTATAATAAAAGGCCAAATGACTTGAAAGTCAGGTTTTCTTGCATTTTTTATGAAAGAAAAATTGACCCATTTTTGTGAAAGATGTCACTAAGTCACAGTATAATATTTGTTACAAAATTGAAGTCGTTGACCGAGACTTGTGTTCCTAGAGACAGGCAAGACACTTTTGGAAATGCTTCTCCTAATTAAAAGGTACTGGCTGACTCAAACAAAAATGCTTTCATCTTTCATCCTGTAGAAATTGGTACGTGGCCATGAAAAGTGATTTTTTTTTTTTTTCTCCTCTTTCTCTCTGAGCTTTTGCAGACTTCAGCTGCAGTATGGAAACAGACTATATTTTTGGCTGAGCAGGGACCCTTCTGTTGAAAATAGCTTTGATGTCTAGGAAAGGATAGTGAATGCATCTCTGTGTTTGACATTTTTTCTTGAAATTAAATCAAAGAAAACCTTTATTTCACTACCTTCTATATATATATACATTTATATATAGATATGTATGCATTTGGCAAAGACTGAAGAACTAAAAGACAAAAAGATTCCTTTGAATTTTAACTTTTTTCCTACCTTTAATGGTGAGCATTAATGCTGTCTTGCAGAGCACCTACTCTAAGAAAATACATGGCAATACTTAGTGTAAGCCAAGAAGATAATGAAATATACCATTTATTAGACATTATCAAAAGACTGAAAAAAAAAATCTAAATTCTGCATTAAATCAATCTCTGGACATGATTAAAGACATGAATTGATGTTTCTGTTGCAGTGGTATCAGTTAACCTCCTAAAAATGTTCTTTTTTGGTTTGGTTTTTGTTTTGTTTTGTTTTTGTAAGTCAGCATTTTCATGAAATCAAATGTCATAGAATTTCTGTAAAAATGAATGAGTTGTAAAGTTTTGGAATTTGAAGCTCCCCTGCTCCCCACCTCCCCTTTGTTTCACATAGTGGGAGTACACAAGCATTGGTGGTTACAAGGGGGAAAGGAGGAGGGATCAAATGCAATATTAATACTTCCTGAAATCTTTGTCATAAAATTCACAGCAGAACACAGCAAATTGACCATGAACATTGGAAAATCGTGTGCAGGATGCTCATTTTTGGAGTTTGCCCTCTGTTTTAGAACATAATATATATAAAATTGCTATGGAAGGAGAAGAAAGAATGTGACACAGAACAGCAGGGAGCCTTTTTAAAAACACAGTTCAAGCTTCCTGCAGTGGAACAGTTCAGTTGTACGGGGAGAGGAGTCAGTCCTATAGCCTTTCCTCATGAATCCAAGCAACAAAAAGGGCATGACAGAACCAGAGGCTTGATTTGAGTGCCAAGGGCTCAGGAGAAGCATATCTCTTGGCTTGGCACCCTTCTCCTTGACAGGAGCAAATCGAGTTATCCTGACTTCCCTGCAGGGAAGACAAGTTGTAGAAGTGTACAGGCTGGTCTTACTGCAGCAGCTGAGCACTTGGAGCAAATTAGGATGTTGAGTTTTACCAGTGACTTCCCATCATACTGCCAGCCCTGATGGGGGGGAGTGCCCCAAGCCAGGATGCTGGAAGAGGGGATGTGGGGGTGGAAATTTTAAGGGCCAAATGGGCATGAAAGCAAAGTACAGAAGCTAAGATCTCAGGGATGTTGCAATGTGTCAAAATTTCCTTCAGTCTCTTGCCCCATTCCTTAAATGTAATTATTCTTCATCTGCTGCTGTTTAATTGTTACTTGCCACTACTGGTAGCATATGTGGGACTGGACATGCTGGCACACCAGAGATAGCTGTGCAGTGTGTACAGCTCTCATAGGTGTGTACTGATACCCTGTGTCACAGGATGTGCTAATGTGCAAGCCAAACTTCACACTAAATAATGGTAAATTATTTTGACAGGAGTGGGAAAACAAATGCTGGGTTCAGAACCAGCCCCTGTGACTCATTTCTTTATCATTTCATATTGCCAAAACCTTTGCCACAGAACAAACTCCTGTGGAAAGTAATGCGTGCAGAAATAAAGGTAATTCTTCTAAATTTTTGTTCATTAACTTTCCTGGTAGTAATTGCCTGACCATGTTATCTAGAACTAAATTAGTTATCATCAGGCTTGACAAAGTGCTGTGGATTATCTGTAAATTCATTTGTTCATGTTCCTGTTCAAGGTCAGTTCAGTTCATATGGTCTATACAGATGGTGACGTTTACTTTTTAAGAAACAGCCAACACAAAAGCAGAATGTTAAATTCCAGAATTAAAAAGCCTGGCATACATTGTCATAGGACACTACTCTGTTCACAGTCACTTCAGTGGTCACACAGTTCTCTTAACTGAAATTAAAAACTTAGGTTTTGTAATAGGTTTTGTTTCAAAGGAGCCCTTACTGNTGCATGCACACACTGCAGGCTCAAGTTGAGCTTGTCATCAACCCAGACCCCAAGGTCCTTCTCCTCAGGGCTGCTCTCGAGCCAAAATATAGGAAATATAGGCAAAGAATGTCAAAGATTCCTATGCTGGAGAGTAACAGGTATTTAGGGTGATATAATTAGCACTCAAGAATAGTTTAGAAGTTTAGGGGAGGAATTAGAGGCAGAGAATGCAATTAAACCAAATTCGTGCAACAGAAATTTCAGGAGCCAAAGTCTTTAGTGTTAACAAAAAGTACCCAGGGTCACTCATGACTACACAGTGATTGGGAGCTTTCATACCTTGTATGAAAGATGACACTTCCTTTGATGTACTCTTCATTAGCATCTTCCTCCAGCATTGATTTCAGGGACAGTTATCTGTTATTTTGGGCAGTATTTTATGCTTTTATTTAAGTTATACTGATTAAGACTGACTTGAGCACCTCCTTCTCTGAGGAAATCTATTTTCAGTTTCTTTTTATAGGGAACCGTTGACCTTGGTGTTAATTTCATAGTTTAAAAGTTATTGTACACTTAAGATAAATTGGAAATTTTATTATCCTACAGTTTTATTAAAGTTCTATAGTAGCAATTGATATTTTTTTCCCCTAATTTTACCACTTTAATTGCAGGTAAATGGCTTGGAGTAATGCATCTCAGTAAAGTATAGTCCTGTTTTCAAACAGACTGTTTAAATATTAATGATGAAAAAAACCACCAAAGTTATTGCAAAACAGTGAATAAAAATTATTCCTTCAACTCCACTTCATAACAATGAAGTATTAAAAATATTTCATTGCATTCACACCATCTCCACCTTAAAAATTGCTGCTTAATGTTCCTAAGTAAACTTTGCATGAACAAGGAAATCTGCTGTCATTTTGCACCAAGTATCAGCTTTAGTAATAAACTATGTGAAGAGCTGAACTCTCTGGTTGCTGTGCAGGCTTAATTCATGCATAAAATGACTGTGCTTGCACATACCGTATGACTCTATGTATATTGAGATACTCCTAATGCTGTCTACACCTGCATCTTCATACACAACACTGCTATTGTACTCCAGGAGATCAGGGCTGCAGCCATGACGGGACCACGAGGTGCAGGTATATAGGATTATGGCTGGCCTTGAATTCAGGAGCTTTTGTGTCTAGCTACAAAAGAGAAACAGAAAGTTTCAAAGAAAAAACGTCCTTACTGTGCTGCTGGGAAGTAGAGTTACACAGAAACTGTGTCAAGACTACAAAGTAGTGCAGGCTGCTCCCTTCCCCCAGCTTTTCATATTTGAGTTGCATTCTGAATACGTGGTAGTTCTTTCACGCATCGATTTTGTGGGTTTCCTTGCCTTGGAAACCAAAGCATCCTTGTGAGTTGATGAATGCCTGTGGCTCATATTATCAAATGAAGTCGAATCTCCCCAGTGCAATATTTTGCCTTCACATGTATCTAAAATAACATGACAGCTTCTGTTAAGTAGCCTGGGCACTCACACATCAGTGCTTTCTATGTATTACTCCAGACATTTATCAGATTGTAGCACAATTCTAGGAAACACATCTTAAGAAATTGCATTAGTGAAAACAAAATTAATTGCTATTCTGAGATAGGTTAATGATTTGCTGTATCTGCAAGTACCTCTGCATGGTTTCATAAGTCAAGAGGTTGCCTAAAGGAATGGCTCAGAGTATGTTTTTCTTAAGGCTAATGTCCATAAGATGGAATTTTTTTATTCATTCATTGCAAATACTTCCTCATTCCTTGTTGAGTGAAATGGGAGTTTCCCAAATGCTCTCTGTCCTACTGGTGGTAAGGCTGAAGTCAGGAGGTCAGTGTAAGGGCCTTCAGGTTTCTTACCTATTTTGCAACTACCATTTCCCCTCCACCTACTTTTAAAGTGGGAATTGTGTTTTCTTCCTCATATTAATAAGATGCCAGGTGAGATACGTACCTCATATGTTGAAATACATAGTTGGCTGAAGGATTTCAGTTGACTGTTGCACTGTTCATCTTTAGATTATTATCATACAACCTCAGTATGAAAATGCTGTTGTAACTGAGGCATGAACACATTGGCTTGGATACAGGTAGCAGAATACAGACATGTACATTTTTTTTCCCTCAATACCAAATTACTTTATGTGATGTCTTCCTGATAATCTGTGAGTATCATATCTACATCCAAATACCAAATTACTTTATGTGATGTCTTCCTGATAATCTGTGAGTATCATATCTACATCCACTCACTGCTTATTTAATGTGTATTGTTTGGTTTGGTGTGATCTGAAATAAGCACAAAGACAAGTAATGTGAGATCAAATGATCCTATAGTATAAACTAACACAGCTCAATGACTCTGTGACAATTTATGCCATGTGGAGTTTGGAACGAGCAGTTTGCACCCCTGCTTGGTCTGCAGGTCCAAGTTACAGTTTGTATTCTCTGCTGATCAGGAAAGCTTATAGCAAAGATATGAAAGATTAGGAATTTTTAATTTATTCACCATGTAGATTTAAGTTTGCTATTTTTTATGAATAAATTCTTAACTATTTTTTCCTCTTCTGGCTAATCTTCTTTAGGCCAAATGCTGGAATTTATCAAGAGAGGATGCTTTTAATCTCTTGTTTGCTTTTCTTTTCTTCCATGTTCTGAGTAAAAGCTACTTTTATTTCCCTTAGTGATTGAAATAATTTTCTTTGCTGTAGTAAACTGGTTTTGTATTTCACAATTTGCATGCAAATCTAGAGAAAATACTTTGACAAATTATAAACCTCCTGAACGAAACTGCTTTAAGGCTTAGAAAACAGGTATGTTGTCCTGAAATTTTCAAGTTACATATTTGTGTTCTTGCAGGCAATTGAATTTAAAATGTACCTTAAAGCCTATCTTGTCTCCCAGTGTAAGACCTGAACTTAATGCCAACAAAGTCTGGCTCAGTTCATTAAAGGAAACTTGTATTTTAACTTGGTTACACTATTTGCTGATATATGATCTCTGTGTGGACTGTAATATATTTTGGCAAAGTGAGCATCAGCTCCAGCAGGTATCAGAAAATAGAAGGCTGCAAACCAGGGTGAAGAGTAAAACAAGGCAGTCAGCAGTACTCTTTCCCACAACTTAATATGCATGTTTTAGGAGCAAAGTCATGGCCCCATCAAAATACTCATTTCTTCTCTGGTTTTTGTATGACAGGAAAGTTAGTAATAAGATTGGGATTCCCTGCTCTGATTTCCTTATCATAACTCCAGCTCTTAATAAATTGCTAAAGTATCCCCAATTATTTTCTTCCTCCAGCTGAGTCTGTATTAACATGAAAGAGCAACTCAGGCTATGTGAGTGCAGCCTCAGTGGAGGTACAAGTGTCAGCTAGGGCATACCTCAGGTTCACCTGCAGGAGGTCCTCTCCTGCATTTTACAGACATGGTACTGGAGTTGCCCAGCTCAGACAAGCAGTGAGGTAAAAGCTAAGCTCCAGGGAAGGCCTCATTCTGGCAAGTCCATCTCAGGGACCAGCTAAGGTTTAACATGTTCTGAGCTGAGCAGTGGATGTCCACCAGTGGCCTCAGGCATTGACTGCCCAGCCATAGTCTTCCTGAATGAGTGACAGAGAATGGGGTCCTGTCTAGATACCAAATGGGTATTTTCTCTCTGCAGGAACGGAAAGATTTTGTAGGGCTAGGTGAGGCAGACCTGTTTTTGAGGACCACCTCAGATGCAGCCTTTCCAGACAGCAGAGCTACATCCATCTGGACATCCATTTCAAACCACATCTATCTGGACCTCATTCCCAAATTCAGGTTGTTAACCTTTATAAGACTCCACCTTTTCTACACCTATATGAAATGTGTTTAGATCATCTGTTGGGTTAGAAATGGGAGAGGTGGGAGGTACTCAAATTCTTCTCTTCTTCGGGTAAAGCCTGCAATATACATTTGAATGCTTTTCAGAAGCAGACAACACAACTCCAGATCCACATGAGGAAGTGTCCACAGAGAAACTATGTAATGCCAGGACTAAAGTTGCTTCTGAAAAACTTAATTTGGTCCTTTTGAGTGCAGGCATTTTGACATTCTTTTAAAAGTGAATACTGTTTTTTTCCATATTACCCTGCTGCATCAGCAGTTAGGTTGTGCTTCTTTCCATCCTCTTGGTGTCAGATCTTTCCTTATCACACATCATGCAAAACCTGCACTGAATACAAACTTATTGGTTCCTTTCTTGTTCTCATGGCTGTCATACCTGAGTGCTTCACACACAATAATGAAATTACCTGCATATAATACCCTGGCCATTATCAGTACTTCACAGGTGATGGATAGAGGGACAGAAAGAAGAACAAAGTAGTTGACACTGTATCAGCTGATTTCTAAATAATTTTTTTTTCATAGTCTTTATAACTTTAATCAGTTGTTATGTGTATATAAATACAATTTTAATCTACATCAGTTACAGCTGTAAGTGTTCTATAGCTCAACTCAATTCTTAAGTGTTCTATAGCTCAAATCAATTGTCTTGAAGAGAGGCCAGAAAACGAGGAGCATCAAATTAATGGTCATCTCTGGGAAATGTGAAGTGATTTGTCTAACATCACATAGGAACTCCATGGCAGATGCAGAAATGGAATTCAGTTCTTCAGTGGCAGCTGCCTTAACCATTAAATCTTATTTTCTTGTTCTGTGGTCCCTTGCTGGTTCATTATATACCTTCCAGTTCCTGAAACAAATGAGGCAGAGAGAAATGAAAGCCTCATTCACTACATAAACCTGATTCAATCCCAGAATACCATTTCTCAGAATACCATCCACAGTGCACACAAAAAGAACTGCAGCTATGCTATGGAAAAATAGTCTGTGATCACATAATTGAAGATAGTTTCATAGCAGATTTGTTCAAGAGGTCCAAATTGAGTTGCATAGGCAATTTTAATCTGGCATTTCCTACCTTTTGAATACTTGAATTTGAATGGGGTCCTTCAGTAATTATTTCTGATACTTTGAAATGAAATAGTAAAACAGAATTTCTGCTCTGCTGAACAATACTGACCTTCGCCTTAGATGATCAGAATTTATATCTTCATCTTTATAGTAGAGACAGCTAGCACCTGAGCTCTTAAAGTAAACGTTATTCATAGATGGCTACTTAACTTTTATGAGAATCAATCACTAGAGTGAAAACAAAGTGCACACTCTTTTCACAAAAAAACCCCATAAAGTACTAAATCCCTACCTTCACATAAATGTCTGCAGGAGACTTGTATATGAGGATGACCTATCAATTCCTGTATGTCTAAGCTCTCTTTGTGTACCTGTTTGTCCCTTCACCCTGTATATTCTGCCCTTCCTCCACTCAGATTTTGCTATCACATACTTCAGCACATTTTATGTGATTGCCTGTATTTATTGGTTAGTATATTGAAAGAGCTGATGAAAGGAGAGATAAAAAAAGTAATGTCCTATCTGGACACTACAAGTGAGGACCACATCTGGAGAATAGAAAGAGCACTGAATTGAGTTGAAGTGCTTTCAGGTTGCTGAGTACCTTCGGAACGCTGGAATGCGAAAGAAGGTAGATGGAAGTGAACAAACAGATAGGGGGTCCTGTTATTATTCTTGCCAAAGGGATCCATGGCCTCTATTTTCTCCAGAAAATCAGAGATACTGAGTAAATGTCCCAGGCTGCCTTGGTATACTTTGAAGTTCAATTCAAGGAAGGTGAAATATGCAGCAACCTACTGCAGCCTGTGCTCCCCATGGCACAGTGCTTCCTTCCACGCTTTGGCTCTTGGCTTTCTGAGGTCAGATGACATACACATTGATAGTTTTTTACAGGTAGGACAGAGCATACCAGTGAGTCAAATTTCTCTATGAATTTGTTGTTGTTAAGTGAATCATGGCTAGGTGATGAAGCATACCCTTTTAGACCCAGACTTGTCTGTCATTTTCCACAGTGCTCTATGAGCAGTTCCAGTGCTGCAGCGTGAAGGCTAAAAGTCAATGAGTCAGGCTCGGGCATGGATAACTGTATTACTTTCCTAAAGAATTTTGGCTTAGCTTTCTCACTTCACTTGTAAGTACATTTTTCAGTTTCTGGTTTCTTGGTCAGGAGCCAAAATTTCCCCCCCTGTTACACGTTCCATTAGAGGAAGGGTAATCCCTGTGGCTTTGGCAGGTGCTGATAACTTCCGAGCGGAAGTAGCTTTTGCGGAGACGTTGTGACAGGGAGCACTGCTCTATAATTCATTCCTATCCCATTTGCCTATCAAAATTCAGCTGTGCAGGACCAGCTCATTTCAGAGAGGCTCTCGTTTGTTAGTTATTAGTGCATGTCAGATGGCCAGGGAACCTATGGCTTGTTTGCATATTGTGTATTTTCCCCTCAAACTTACTGAGATTTCTCAGTTTGCTGCAGCTGTAGCTCACATGCAAAGAGGATTTCTTTTACATTTTCTGGTAACTCTCAATAACTTTATTGGCTCTTTTTAAAGACAGTTTCTTCTGATTTGTTCTCAAGAATTAAAACCACATTGGTCTTGCTTTCTGCTGTGCTTTTGACACTTGCCTGTAATTCTTTGGTTGTAACCTACCCACATAAATTTTTAGAATGTAAACTAATACATTAGTTTTAAAAATTACTATTGCTTCAAGCCTCTTTTAGGGCTTAGTTCTGGTCTAATTAGAATTTTTTTTTTTTAAATTTTCACTTTAGGATATGTACTATAAATTGTTTATAAATCATGAGGAATATGAATGGTTTGCATAGAAATTAATTCCTTCCCCAAGGAGGTGGTGACATGAATATGAGAATGAGCCTCTGGCACAGCCCTCAACACTTGAGTCCACTCAAGTCCTACTTTGAAGATGCTGTGAAAAGAGGTAGATGATGTTCTGGTTGATTTTTCAGGGATAAAATTAATTTATCTTTGAGTAGGGTTTATCAATCTGAGGTCCACAGATGGCAAGAAATATGGAAAAGTAGGCACACTTTTGCTCACATGTAAGTGCATAAAAAGAATAATTACAGAGTCAAAATTTTGGCTAACTTTCAATTGTTTTTAAATGAAAATCATTATGATTCTGTACAGGGTGAAATGATACTTTCTTTAGAAATGGTTTGAAAAATTTCTGAAGAGAATAATTTCATTTTAATTACAAAAGATTATGAAATGCAAGGCTAGGGACAGCAGTTGGACAGCACATGGCCAGATGGGTCACTAGTTCTGCACGAGCCCATGCAGCTGACAACAGAAGCCATACAGTCAGCCTATTCCCTCAAGATCACAATCTGACCTGAAAGGTCAACTGCAGAAATTGCATTCATCATCTCCAAAATAATGAGCCTTCCCCTGGTTTTGCTATTCTGCCTTTGTCTGGCAGGTATCCCTGGTAAAACCTTTCCACCTTTACAGTAGCAGTCATCTTGGAACCTGGCTCTTTGTGCTGTTATTTATAAAGCCTGTAACCCTTCCTGTTGCATTATTGCAGGTTCTAGTCACTGGTTCTCTGGAGGCTTGGTTAGTTTAGTTTGTCAGCATGTTCATAACTGTGGGGAGCACACTGTCATGCAGAAGGTATATAGCTCAAGGCCAAATGCAAATGTCCTGGTTTGCATACACTCCCCAAGGTTTTAATTGCTGGAGCAAGGCCTCACACTTAATAAACAAGTACTGGTGAAGCTCACACCTGGAATCGCCACTTACGTTACTCTTTGTACATAAAACTATTAAAACATTGTTCTTTTTGGGTTTATTTTCAAACTTTAGGACAATTTCTTTAGTAGTTTGGTTATATAGTCTTTAGTTGTTTGGTATATTCCTGTTTGTTGAGTTCCAGAAGTAAGCATAGCTGTGCTCTTTTGCGTGCCACACACCAAGAAAGATTTTATAATATGTTTTATATGCCATTAAAAAAAACTGTGGGAAACATTTCTGAGGGACTAAGTTTTTTAAATAATTCAGTAATCATAATGAGAGTAACAAATGATTTAGTAAAGTTAGTAGTATACTGGGTTGTCCAAGGCTCTGTGCAAATCTAAGCTTGATACCACCACCTTTTTTCTTAATCTAATGATGTTAAGAGGCTAAGGATGGGAATGATTATTATTCATCAGTGCAGAGAGAGACATGGAGCTGTTAACTCAAGGTTACGTGGTTCAGTCTGGGGCAGAGCAGGGAATGAGACTCTTGAGAGCTTCTGAATCCAGGTCCACATTTATACCACAGCTTCTTGATATGATACCCTGATGGTCTAATACATTTTGTCCTGCAATCAAATGGAAGGAAAAATTACTCATTTAGACTATTTTGTAACATGCAAAACTGTATGACTTCAAAGAGAAGACAGGCAAAAATCCTTAATCCATGTCTTGAGTTCGAGAAACTCTTTATTTTATTCATCCTATGATGAGTTATAAATATTAATTGGAAAGCTAATGATAATTATTATTTTTAGTTGAGATGAAGATACAATGTCCTGTTTATAGTCCTGGAAATTTCTTACCAGTTAAAGGCAAGCCCAGAAGAGCACAGAGAAGACCTTCCAGGAGGTTGTTAATTAGATATAATGTTTATCACTTTCTAAAGCAACTTTCTGGAATGGGCTTAGGGTAACATTCATGTTCCTTTATATCCTGGTGGGTTACAAGTGGCAGCATACTGTAAGGTATATCAAAGTGTAAGACTTCATAGAAGAATGTAATGAATGTAATTTGTTAAGGATAAATTCAGATTATAACATATGTATTTCCTCTATTAAATATACATGTGTAAAATACCTTTTTTTTTTTTTTTTTAGCTGCTTGTGGGAAAGGATACATTTCTGGTTAAGTCTGTGCAGTTAGCTTCATCTTATTGATGATATTTATGCAATAGTTTTATTTTTTGCTCTCAGCTAACTCTGCATGTTGAGCTCTCTTTAAAATTTCCCTTACGACCTCTGTGTATTTCATCAATTACTCCTTTTTCTAGTTTAAGAAGTAAAGAAGAGGAGGTGTGAGACATTTTTTTTATGAAGAGCAAAGCAGCTCTTCAAATACATTTTTGAAAGTTTGTTGTTTCTTTTAAATATCGAAGTGTAATAGTTTTTTTTTATCTGAAGAGCTGGCTCAAAAATTCTAACTTCTAAGCATTGTTAAAAATATCGAGTTCAGTTTTTTTGCAATGTGAGACTTAGGAAAAAAAACTTATAGTTCAAATTTTATTTAATAAATAAAGCAAGAGCTCCTAGAACATCTATGCAGCTATTTTTGGTGATGTTTAGTGAAAAGGTGACAGCACTGACCTTTAGAGTGTTTGTTGAGTATGAACAAAATGCTTGAACCGTTCACTTTAGTGATGTAAAGCTGCCAAGAATACAGCCTATGAGAATAGGTGTGAGTACAGTAATAATTCTTTATAGACCTTAGATTTTGTTCTAGCATTTTTAATACTGGGTGTTTATCCTTTCCTTTCCTATCACATGTCTACTGATCCTAGAGTTCATGTGTGAGCTGCATTGTGGTGTGCCAAAATGAAAGCCAAAGAGCATGGGAGTACACTCATCTGCAGCATGGGGCTTGGGCTCGTGTAATTGAAATTACAGCCAGAGGTAATAAAAATTCCTATTTCTAGTTTATAAGGCAACATCATGAACCCTAACAACTATAGAACAGTTCACAGGAGACAATTTTCCCACAGATGTGCTAAGTCTGGTTTATAATGTTTTTAGATTGCCCCCTTTTTTCTTTTTATTGGTACAGTAGGACCATCACTGCTCCAGATAGGACTTAAAAATGTAATAAGTACCAGTTAGAAAATACACAAAGTATACACCTTAAGAAAAAAATACAGCTATTAGTGTTACAGTTGAATGGAATATACATATTTTCACATTCTACAGTACTGATAGCACTGAAAAAAAATGTTAGCAAAAGGGGAATTTCTAAAATATGAGAAGCTCGAGGGAGATTGTCTTTGGATTGGACTGAAAAAAATCAAATAGTGATCTTTCTGAAGGCAGTGATGAAAAACATTGTCTTAGATTTCATAGAGAAATGGTTAATCATCAATATGTTTGTTTCAAGAGAACAAGCAACTGGGACAAGATGCCTGAAAGGCAAAAAAAAAAAATATAATACTTTCAAGAGAGAATGAAAAAGCAAATAGTTCAATCACTGTAAGGAGATATGTAACTCAGACTCACACAGTCCTGCTTCACCATGAAGTTAGCAAAGTGCAAAGCACATTGAAAACAAATTAAGAATGTAACAGGACGTAAATGGACAGCATGAAGGCCAAACTTTTAGAAGTGAGCTTTATATCTGAGTAACTGAGATGAATTTTTTTGGTTGATTGGTTGGGGTCTTGGTTTTGGGTTTTTTTGTCTCATCTATATTTTAACATTTCACAATATTCTTTTTAAGATTCCCTCTTCCTCCTCCCTGATCTAGATCAGTGTAAAAAGGCATTTTCAGCAGAAAACAGCTGCAAAAGTCTGTAAAGAAATAAGGAACAATAACTTCTTGCTTTCATGTAACTCTTTTCATCCTGAAGACTCCACAGATTTTTTTTATGTTAAACTAAACTATTCTTTGATTTGATGATTCTAAGATATCCTTTGTCTCACCAGCTCTCAGGTGAAAAACTCCAGGGTTAAATTGTGTAGTAACAACTGTCCAAAAGTCCTGGCCAGAAGCAGAAAGTACATTCCCTTCCTTTTGCTTAGCAGTGAGAACTTTGGTAAGCAAAATCTGATTAGTCAAACTGGAATTTGGCCGTAACATTTGTGAGGATGCCCAATAATTTTACACTTTTTCTGTGACACAAGCAAATAGCATCTTGAGAGCTTTGATAATGATAAGCAATAAGCAGTTGGCTTTAAGGACCTTCTTCTTCACTCAAGGTGAATCACCTGTGCTTTAGCATCTGGTCCTAAATCTCATTCAAATTATTACATTTCAGGAGGTGAGTGCTGAAACTACTACTGGTGGGTGCTCACTCTGAGGAAGAGAATATTTACCAAGTGTAGAAGTGCACCCCTTGTGCAGGAAGTCCTCAGGCCAGACTGATCCAGATCTTTGGTTATCAAGGTGGAAAAAACTGTGAGTGGGAACTTACAGTTGGCTGGATAGTTACTTGTTCTCACTAGGTTCTTTGCCAACCATGCTTTGCTTCTGGCCGAGATGATGTCATCTTCTCAATTACTGATATCATTCCTTGCAGCTGATGGACTTAAAGAGCATCAGCCAAAGACTTGGTCTGATTTAACCATACCTTAGAGTTGTGAATAATGGAACCAAGTCTACAGTTAAGCAGTGACAAGAGTCTGCACTAATAAACAGAAACCCCCAGCTGCCCACGTTGGACTGCTGCAACTGCAGTAAGTATCTTTACACAGCACGAGGGCATCGCTACGGAAACTTCAGCAATATTTTACACAGGGAAGCTGGCCAGTGAGCATCAGCCTCTGAAATAATCCTTAAGAAAAGGTATTGTCCCTTGTGAAGGAGGATTAACAAGTAGAAAAAGAATAAAGCCATAAAGGCAGTAGTGACAGATCGAGGGGTGTGTGTGAATGAATCTTAAACACTATACATATTTCTTTTCCACCAAAGGATTCTTATGGCGTAACAGTATTTTTCATCTCTAATCACTGGGCCTGCGTGTCAGTATCTCTTATTCCTTTCCCCATTTGAGTGACACAGTGTGATATGTCTAATGACAACTAGAACAAATTTCAGTAATGAGGTCACCTTGGGCCTGTATTACTGTCTGACTGCTGTTTTCCATAGAAATTATTTGTGAAAGCAGACCACATGCTCTGCATAACTTCCTCTGCTTTACTGAGAGTGACGAAAGAGAGATATGTTAAAACTTGCAAGGTGCAGATGGTTTGCATTGATCTAT
Organism: Ramphastos sulfuratus; assembly: GCA_013399055.1. Classification (NCBI taxonomy): domain Eukaryota; kingdom Metazoa; phylum Chordata; class Aves; order Piciformes; family Ramphastidae; genus Ramphastos; species Ramphastos sulfuratus. Next base: position 328,055 of record WBNM01039257.1, on the reverse strand, counting down.
TCCTGATTTTGAGCTGTAAATTGATATGTAATGAGAAAGCTGCCACTTTGGTCCCTAGGAAAAAAAAAAAAATGTATGGGTTTGGCTGAATTGCTTAACTTTTCTTTATAAATGTAAAATCATGCAGATTCTAACTGATGATGGGCAAACATATGCCAGCAAGGAAAATAATAAGTGTTTGAAAGATGAGCCCAAATGAAAATCTAAAGTCAAAAACTTGACTTTGCCTCCAGGTCAAATGAACCTGAGATTTTGAAAAACAGTGCAGGAAAGTAATGATCCTCAGACAAGGAAATAGCAAAACTCAAGTTAGAACTTCTCTGATAACAGTAAAATGGCACTTTTTGCTACAGCGCAATATGAAGCCTGTTTTTAAAAGTGAAGTATTTCTGTTTCTGGTGTGTCACAGAAGAGGGCTTGTTTATAAATTTTGCTCAGTGTTCCCAAGAGAGTGGAAAGAACTACTGTGAAATCTGCAGAGACTGTGGTGGTCACAGGACATCATTCTGTTGTGCACCATGCAGAAGGAAATCAGGAATGCTGGGATAGCAATATCATCTAATTTACCTTGGATTAATTCCAAAGTCTGCAAGGGATTTGAATTACAGTCATGTAAGGGAGGTCAGAATACATCTACAATGTATGCAATAGTTTTAATCCTATGAGCATCAGGTGATTTTTTTTCACCCTAAGAATAGGATTTACTCATAAAGATACTTTCCTGTGTGTAGGATCAGGCTTTAGTTAAGTTTTTTTAACTGTATTTGTTAAAACTGTAAGGAACTGTGAGTCAGTAGGAGTATGGACTCAATGTTTCAAAATAACACTTTGATGAGGAAAGGTCCAAGGAAGAGATATTATGTATTTGAAAATATTATTTTATGTTAATAGAATTATTTTGATATGTACTTAGAGTTTAGTTCAGAAGAACAATTTCACCTCTTCTCTTGGCTTTGATAGAAATCTCCTGCAATCATATTTTCTTCCAGAGGTACTGATAAATTGCAAACTCCCATCCTTTATAATGCTACTGTTCTCTTGTTATTAAATAGGATGGTGCTGATGCAACACACTAATCTCCATCAGAAAACTAGCCATTTATCCTAAAAATCTGAACCATTTCTTACAAATTAACTGATCATTGTTTTATTAGTTAATGGTTTGTTTTTTTTTTTTACACTTATGTGCATTTCAAATTCACAATATACTTACAGAGCTACATAAAGACAATCACTAGGCCAGGAATCAAATTATAACTGAATCAATACATTGATCAGAAAGAACATTTCTAAATCAGGTCAATTAAGGTGTTTCTTCTAGTACATGGGCTTTAAAAAATCCATGCAAAACTTACACTGTTTGCTTAGTGCCTTCCACAAAGAGGTGTAAAAATATTACCTAGATTGAAAGCTTTTTTTCTGATGACTAATCCTGAGAGTTTTACTGATCCTTGAAACACTTGTGCTCATCGAGGCTAATTGGTCCTGATTCTGCTCCCTGATTTATAGTTAGTCAGAAGGTTAAATTAATTGAAATCAATGGAGCTATACCAGTACGAGATGTTCTAATCTCATATTAAGTGCTATGAAGGTAAAATCAAGTCCAGTGTTTTCTCATTTGTAATTCCATTAGTTCAGAAAATCAGTGTTCTTTGAAATTTGTTGCTGTTTTTAGTAGTAATAAAACACTGAAGGGAAAAGAACTGCCTTTTTATTTTTTTTCCCATGCCATATATTGTCAATGTACACTTTCAGTTTTCTGATTTTTGTACTTTAATCATAGAATCATAGAATGGTAAGGTTGGAAGGAGACCTCAAGGATCATCTAGTTCCAACCCCCTGCCATAGGCAGGGACACCTCCCACTAGCACAGGTCACTCAAGGCCTCATCCAACCTGGCCTTGAACACCTCCAGGGAGGGAGCAGCCACAACCTCCCTGGGCAACCTGTGCCAGTGTCTCACCACCCTCACTGGAAAGAACTTCCTCCTAACATCTAGTCTAAATCTTCCCTATGCCAGTTTAAACCCATTGCCCCTTGTCCTGTCATTGCAAGATCTTATAAATAGTCCCTCCCCAGCCTTCCTGTAGGTCCCTTTCAGATACTGGAAGGCTACTCTAAGGTGTCCTGGAAGCCTTCTCTTCTCCAGGCTGAAGAGCCCCAACTCTTGTAGCCTGTCCTCATAGGAGAGCTGCTCCAGCCCTCTGATGTAATGTAAATCACTGCTTTGGTTTGGAAAAATCTGTCAGATATATTAACTCAGAGCCTTACCTGGTGTAAACAGTGTCCTGCTGACAGTTGGTATGGCATTAGATTGCAGTTGATCTATTTTGTACACTTTTCCCAAGGGATGACCCTACAATCTAACCTGGAAATATTGTGACTCAGTTGTTGTATTTGATTTATGCAAACTGTGTTCCAGAGTTGAGTTAAAAATTGAAAAGCAAAATTCTAAATATATTGAACTTTTCATTCTCTTGGATGTTGGCCTGTAACTTTGAAAGAGTAGACATATGTAGCTAAGACATACTGCTGATGACATCTTCCCCATCAACTTGGGTGCCATTTTCAGTTCTTTTCTTTTATTCTTTTTTCAGCTATAGGCTATGCATAAGTTTTTCTGACTCTTCAACTTTCTCCTGGCATCTGCTCTCAGTCCTGGCCTACTCAAAATGTAACTCTGACATACACCAGCTATAGCTGTTAGGTTTGTTATTGTAACTTGTGATTTGACCATTTCACTCCACTCTTTGAGTATCTCTACAAGCTTCCTTTGTTCCATTACAGATTTATAATTCTTAATCATGCCTCCCCTATTTATGTAATTGCATTCTTTCTTCTCTCTTGTAGCAATCCTTGCAACCTTCCTGATCTGGCTTTCTCTGGAGTATAAGCAGTCAGTCATGCTTCTTACTTCTTTACTTTAGTAATCATTCAAATATGCTTTCTAGTCTTTCTGTAAAGCTGAACGTCTAAAATCAGGCTTTCAAATCCACATTTAGTTTCACAACTAAAAAAGTCTTTCTTCTATAGATCTTTGTATTCTAGTGCCCAAGAAGCTCAAAACTATGAAAGACAAATTAATTATTTCCTCTTACTTCTTGCTAACTGAAGATTACTGAAGTGCTTCATGAGGAATTGCTTGCCATATGAATTATAAACAGGGATTGAATGCAGCATTCTCAAAATCCCAAACATTTTATGCCATATAATCTACATTATGACAGTGTGATCATTCTTTACAGGATCTAGTTTGTGTGAGAGAGAATTGTTGCCAACTAAGAAATTTCAACTAAAGCTCTTACGCTGTTGAAATCATCATAGGAATATCTTTAACTTCAGTAGCATTAGGCAGCATCCTTCAGTGACATTTCAGACTGAATCTAATGATACATGCAGTATAACTTTTGGAGGATCCTCCACCTCTTGCAGGAAGATACATGGAGCAGAGATAACGTTACTTTATGTAGCTGATCTAGACTTCTTATTCTGAGATTCATGCCATCCTACTCTTATCAAGTATTAAGCCTCTGATTTAAATGGTAGTTGTTCCCACTACCAGAGGAAGGACTAAGCTGCCCTCTGAAGACATCTTCCTCGCTGGCAGAGACCAGAGAGCTCAGGCTAAATTCCTCTGCCAACCCACAGTTGTCTGATGTCTTTTGAAATGGTGCTTGACACTTGCATGTGAATCATAGAATGGTTTAGGTTGGAAAGGACCTCAAAGATCATCTAGTTCCAAGCCCCTGCCATAGGCAGGGACACCTCCCACTAGAACAGGTCACTCAAGTATGACACAGAACATAGAGGAGATCTGTGCTTTTCTGCAGTGATTGAGGGAGGCCAGACAAAGTATGTAAGACCATCTCATATAGTACTAGATATGAATGAGTTAAGAGATGAGGTTCACCCTAGACATGCCAACATGCAAGATAGCTATTTACATTCCTGTTACAGTCAATACAATCACTTGTATTAGCTGCAGTTATTGTAGGCATCTGCCTCATATAAATGCAGTAGCTCTTTTGACTGCCTTGGCCTTGTTGACTGAATAGTATGTTGATCACAGATAGGCACCTTAATCTGAGAGTTGATTCCTGTGCTGGAAGTAAACTTTTAGATTGTCTTTGGTGTTTAGTTACCTGGAGAACTAAATATTTCATTATGAGTTTACTTCTTCTGTCAGTTATCTGATTTTTCCACTGACTGTTCAGATCACAATATTTTGTGTGTGCTAACACGCTCCAGAGCATAGTTCTGTCCCATCCCAGCCAGGTTTTTTTCCCAGTCCCTGAGTAAAGCTCAAGGAACAGCAAACCCCAGTGTCCATTATCTGTAGGCAAAAAGACTGCACTAGATTTTGCTTTCTTAGTAGCCCTCCAGCACTTTCCCTGAAGGCTTTGTAGCATCAAATACCTGTATGTGCACTCACAGTGTACTCCAGGGAAATCAGCATACATGGTTTTCATGTGATGGAAGTATTTCTCTGGTGATTTACATCACAGCCATTATTTCAGATGTCTTGAACTCCTCCCTGTAAACATTAACTAACTATTCCTTATGGTCACAGAATAGTGTGTGGGCCCAGAGCAGGCTAATGGCTAAGTGTGGGATAGAGTAGAAGAGGCTTTAAGACTTCAAAGCTCAGTCACTGGCCGTGTCTTATTTACCCCTGATAGAATAGCTGTACTTAGAAGAACTGAAAGGTTAGGAGTCTCAGAATGTCTGTGATTACTATTGTTTGAAAAAAGGTTTGATGGACAAGAGATAGCAAACAGCAGGTCTGAGTTATAAATAGAGCACAGATGTTAAAATACTAGATGATATTGAACAAGGACTTGGTAAAGTGAGCCACTTACTGTAAAAATTTGATGAGGTGTAGGCAGCAGGGCAAAATGAAAACAGGCGAGGGAGATATTTGTTGACTGCAGAAGATTGGGGCAGAAAGCTTTACTTTATGAAGAAAAAAGTGGGAAGTTATTGTTGTTTTCCTGGTACAGTGAGGAAGGTCAAAAGAGTGGCAAATGTTGGCTGGTGTTACGTTATAGTGTTGATGGAAGTGGAAGGTTTGGGGTCCCAGGAGGTTTATGTTAGTGTGAATAGTTCTAGTAAAAATCAGAAGGCTGAAGGACATTGCTGATTCACTAAATCCTCAAAGCTGACATCCCTTAGTAAAATTGTAGTTCCACACTAAAGTACTGAATGATTCTTATGTTTTCCTCTGATCAGTGGATGAAACAAAGAAACATGTGAGGCAATTGTCTCTGGTTTTTGTTCTAGGGCAGTAAAAATGTGTGGGTTTTGTCCTAGATATTAAGAAAGCAAGCAACCACGCAACCATAGGTCCCTCTATTGGAATATAGCTCTTATTTTGAAAAATAATATTTTTTTTAAATTAAAATTCAGCACCTTTAGGCTATTTCTAGACTATTAAAGAAAAAATACATAATAATTTTTTTTGAGAAATTTGCTCATGGATACCAAAGCTGTGAATGATTCAAACCAAACCTGAACTAGAGGGAATGAACAAGAAAACAACCTGATTTTATCCTTTAGTGAGAAATAATGTTCTGGACAGCTTGAATTGCCATGAATGCTAAGAAATAATTTTAATATAAAGGGGCAATACAAGCACTGACATATAATACTATACTGTATTCCTAATGAACTTCCAACACACTTGCTGCTCTTAGGCTCAACAGACAGAGGCATCTTGCTTGCTGCTTTGTTCACAGCATGTTTTATTGTTCTTAAATGATTGAAAAATCTTTGCTTGAAATCCAGGATTGGTTTAAACTCCTTGTTTTTCATTGTGGGTCAAAACATTTCTTGAGTCTCTGACTGTTGCTAATGGAGGCTGCAAGATCTTAACCGGCAGCACCCATAGTGTATTTCATTCATTGTTTTACAATTCATTTATCAGCTATGAAAGTCTAAGCTCCTTAGCACACTGCTCAGGAGCAGGGGCTGCATGTCATGTCCACGTCTCTCATCCTTCAAACCTAAAAGAGGGATGGTCAGGGAGATCTAATTATAAATGTGTCATTCTGTATTTACTTTAAAAGAAAAGCTCATTGAAGGACTCTTAATGCAGATGACAAGTGAATAAACTGAAATGTATCCCTAGCTGATTGCTACCAGAGAGATTACAGGATTAAAGGAGCTATGTTGCTCCTTTCCTCATTGTCTCTTAAGAAAAAAAAACCTCTTTAAAAAAATCCCCAACATAGTATATTTCCTTGGCATTTCACATTGTATTTGTGATGATAGAAATGTGTTTAATATTTACAGGAAGCATTACACTTTTGATTAACAAACACAGACAACACAAATCTTCCTCTCTTCCTTTACTATTTTACTGTTACCATATTGTTATCATTATTCATTTTGAGGGAAGCATAACTAGACACTAACTGCAGGATACATATTCCATACCTAGTGCATCTACTCTAAATAGTTCAATATGCTGAGCAGAAGTAATTTTTGCCCAGTTACTCTGCAATGCAGCAATCTTTTTTATTTTCTTAACATAGGTACTGGCTTTCTCCCAAGGTTACAATTCTGGATTCTTTTTCCACCTTTATTAAAGGTCTAAAAATTTATTCCTCATTTCTTCCCCTAATTTAACCCTTGCACAAAAATTGATAGGGTTTAATCAAACACATCATCATCTTTTCAGCTACAGGCACTGACTTGCATTCTCCCTGGTACCAGGATACATTATTTCTGAACTTGCTGGAAGAAGCACTGCAGAGGAATGTGTGGCAATTGCCCCCTATTCTAAGGCTGTGCTGCTGTTTGTGCATCACACCCTTTCTGGAGGGTTAAATGCTGAGTTCCTTTGCCACACTTTCTCTCTTTTCCATAGTGCCTCTCAGTTGCACACTGTCCTTGTGGGAATACTCAAGCATGCATTTTCATGTCCTTGAATACCGGTCAGCAATGGAGCGTATTGCACATTGATCCTGCCTTTCATCTTTTCAGGTGCTGGTATTGTTTGTTATATTTCACGTGCCAGTATGAGTGATTGTCATCCACAGACAGATGTGTTTTTGAGGTAGCAGGAAAGAAAGAAAGGAGGGGAAAAAAAAAAAAAAAAAGATTGACATGACTTTTGACATGATTTTTGTCAAGATTTTAGCATGCCATTTGCTGGAATACCTCATCTAATGAATACCTTTTACTCCTCCGAGATGTGCAATCTAATGTTATGCTATCTTTTTTTTTTTTTTGCTCTTTGATATCTAAATGTCAATCATCAGTGGGAAAATTATGTTAGTGAATAGGTAGCATGCAATTTATCCCACAGAAATTAAATCTCTATCTGCTTTAGTGAAAAGAGTCTTTTCCATGCCCAAATGTAATTTCTGCATATAATTTTGTGCTTGCCAAAAATCTCATTTACACATATGCAACATTGTTTTTATAAATCATCTTGGAGTGGATGTTTAATACATGGGAAGTTATGTAAAAAAAATACAAAAACATTTTATACATGTGCTGCTAGCAACAGGAAAGTTACCAGCAGCAGCAGAATTAAGGCTTCTTGTTTCCCCAGAGAGTGCTCTGACCATTGAGTCAAACTAGTAGCTATTGTGGCCTGAGGCAGAAAAAGCCTTGCTGTTTCACCACGACTTGCTTACAACAATGCAGCACTTCTGTTGTGTTGTTTTGCTTTTAAATTCGCTTGGGAGTTGTGTCTTACTGCAGCTATGAAAGGTACTGCCTCAGCTGATGCTAAAAATTCTGATACTTTACAGTTCCTTAATTCTGAATTATGGTGGAAATGCTATAGAGGTACTCATAAGGAAGTCCTGGTTTATCATAAACAGTTTCATCATGGTCAGTCCTAGCATGAGAAATTCCAGAGAGGTAATAATGATTTTCATAATTTCAAAGCACTAAAAAAAAACATATTTAAAAAAAAATAAGTATACCTTACTATGTGTGCTTTAAAATATCAACAAACATTTGGTCTGTATTTCATCTTTTGTGCAAAAAAAAAAAAACCCCACAGTGAAGCTTTTCAAGTCAAATTTCTGCTCAACTTGGAGAGTGTGAGTGGTCACCAGCTTTATCTGAGAAGAGTGAGAAGGATAAACTTTTAAAATACTTGGCTAGAGACATGTTTAGGCTGAACATAGGCCTCTCTGAAGAATGGAAGGGTTAGGGTTTATATGTGAGGAGTTTTGTGTTTCAAAGGCAAAGAAAAGAAGGTGACAGAGCTGTCTCTGTTGGTGTTGTACCAACTGAGCCAGGAGACTGGACTACAGCGTGGCTAGTGAGTCTGCATCTTGACAAAGGCATGTGTGAAAGGTATTATCACTGTTTGCTAAAACAAGAGTCTGTTGAGAGATTTAGTATTTCCAGGCAAATGGTAAGGTCTCATCCATTCATCATCTTGCCTGCTCAACAACTTTTCACCTCTTCTGACCAGAGAATCAATCATATTCTAATTAGGCTGTTTGACACTGTTATTGCAATATAAGCAGTGCCTAAGACTACTGTAAAATTGCATATTAATGTGGAAACCACAAGAGACTAACTACCTTTGTGATTCAGTAAATATAATTGCTTTGGCTGTAGTAGATCAATAACACTGGAAGGAATTTGGCTTCAGCTTCTAAAATATCCCTTAGAGAGTCAAACTGGGAATTCTTTCTGCAAGGGACTTACCTAAAGTTTTCTTAAGTCATCACAGTTTGCAACTCATTATTAGAGATACAAAACTCAGAGGGAAACATTTACCCAAGTAAAAGTACAATGAAATCCTCTTTTAACAATAGTGCTTGGGATGGGCATGAATACATACAGGGAGATGTACCTACAGGTACATACATGCATATGTATGTGTTATGGCTCCAAATAATTTACTACAACCAGATATAAATAGTTTCAGTAAAAATTCCTTCCTTAAGCATTAAAACTAGTAATGTGTGTAGACTGCAAGCAATTAATATCTGAACTTACATATGTGGAAATTTTTTGTGTATTGTGTGAATTCCAGAAGACATTGAATTATTGAGAGAAAGAGAGGAAAAAAAACCTCACCATATATTAAAACTGTAGAGTTATTAGAGACTGGATCAAACCCCAAAATTTCTTCTTCAGGTAAATATCAGTATTTTAACTTCCTTTCAATTTGCACTGAATTGAAAAATTGCAACTTAAAGAGAAAAATTTGAAACAAATATAAACATCTCCACCACCATTACTAAAAAAAAAAAAAAAGAATAATTCATCCTGACAATCTCAAGAATAATTCATCCTGGCAATCTCAGCCCTTTAGAATAGAATAGTGAATGATAGGAAGCAATATTGCATGATTTAGAAATGAAGTTTTAAAACAAGTGCAAACAGAAATAGAACAAAGATTCTGTCATCAGAACAAAATCAAGAAAGCCCAATGTTGTGTTTTTATTTGAAGCATTAATTTTTTTCTCTCAAATACTACGAAAATCAGCATGGTCCCTTGAACCTTTCCATTTCAATGAAACAGTATCTCCTGGTGGGGGATGGTTCTTTGGAAAAAAATGTTACCAGCTCTATCAGATAAATGCTTTGAGATAGGCACTCTTCTCTGAAGGGGACCATTAATTTTGAAGGTGACAATTTCTGCAGTAAAGGAATAAGGTAGACAGGGATTGACGTTACTTCATCAAGAGCAAATCCAGATAACTTCTTCCATTTAAAAGAGAAGGCGACCACACATTTGTTTGCTTCAATAAGTTGGCTGCAGCTTCATTCTGGGCTGGAAAGGAGAAAATTGGATTGAGTGAATGCATGTGAGAGATGGGTGTGTGTGTGTGTGTGTGTGTATGAGTGTCTGTGTGTTTCTCTCAGTGATCATAATATTGTCAGAGCAAGAAGGGAATTATGTGTTTTTTTCAGTATTGTGTTTCTGTCTCAAAGTTGCAGCAAAACAGGGGAGAAGATTTTGAATGGCATTCTTGGAGACACAGCTGCCTGGCAAACCTAGAAATGTAGTGACTGTGATCTCAGTCACTCTCTGAATGAAACTGATCCTTTGCATACGAATTTTCCATTTTCTGTCCCATCCTGATGATGTAATTTCTGTAACTTTCCCCTGAAGCTCAACATCTGTGTTTACCTCGTGGTAAGCAAAATGGCAAAAAGGCAAAAACCTCTCTGTTCCTTCATTCATAAAAATCCTGTACCCATGTAGGTGGACAGATCTTTTCATTCATGTGCACGTGGAAGAGGGGAAGGTAGTTTGATATGCATAAAAGTGGTCTCTAGAGCATATTTTCAAAGTGCTCAAATTCACACACAACTTTGGTTAATAGAATTTCCGCACCTATCGCCCCAGAGGGCTTCCCAAACGTACTCTGTTTATGAGCAGCTAATTAAATGTGCTTTCTGGTACGCAGGTAATTAGTTGCTTTTTAACAATTATTCAGGTGTGGCAAGTAAAAGGTAAGGATAAATTTTAATTTTAAAATGTTGGGTTTGGTTTTTTTTGCGTGCTGAAATACATTTGCTGTATGCTGAAAGGCAAATGTAACCATCTTTGCAGTTTGGCAATCAAATAACAAAAGACATGAATATGCATTCCTGTTTTTTTTGGTAGTGTCAACCTTAAGGCTCTAATCCATAATCCAATGGATTTAGCAGACATGGGTTTACATCAGAAATTGAGTTGTTAGCATTGTAGACACTCCATTAAAAATTTATGCATATACACTTACACACCTGTGCATACACACACTCTTAGCTTGAACTTAAGAAGAACATTTATTTATGAGGTGAGATTAGATGCTCATAGTGGTCCCTTATGGCTTTCCAATCCATGAGGTTACAACTGAAAAAAAAGGAACTGTGCAAAATTATATTTGATATGTGAAAACTAATAGCTGCTAAATAGAAAAAAATAAATGAAACTCCATTAAAAGTGACAGGAAGAGAGAGTTATTTGTTCTTTTAAACTTTGTTTTCCTGATGTCCAGAAAGAGTGTATTCTCATGGTAGTTGTTTGAGGGTTGGGTGTTTTTTTTCCCCTCCTAATTACTTCATTTTTATCATGGTGTAGATCTTGTTACTTCCTCAAAGCAACTCTTCATATTTTTTCACTCTTTACAAGGTCAGCATCTGCTCCAATAATTGTGAGGGATTTTGACAAATAGAGAAAAATGTTTGTTTTGTTTAATTGGTGTTATCATTGCATATATATCTGGAAAAGAATTAGTAGCATCTACACTGCATAAACTTATGTAAAAGAAATATTTGTGTTTCAGTCAGGGCTGTGGCACACTGTTGTTCCATGGAAAACAAAGACAAACTCAGCTTACCTTGTGGCTTAAACAGCACCAATGGATGCTTTGCATTGCTCTCACAGTGCCAAGAACTCAGCATTTCTTGGTGATTCCATCCTGTTACTTCCATTAGTGCTTTCTGCCCCGTAATAACTTTCTATTAAAAATACTCTACAAGCTGATCTGTGGTTGAAAGCCTTTCTAATTCTCAAGGAGTGGTATAGTATCTTCCCATTCTGTTTTAGACATAATCATAGAATTATAGAATGGTAAGGTTGGAAGGGACCTCAAGGATCATCCAGTTCCAACCCCCTGCCATAGGCAGGGACACCTCCCACTAGTACAGGTCACTCAAGGCCTCGTCCAACCTGGCCTTGAACACCTCCAGGGAGGGAGCAGCCACAACCTCCCTGGGCAACCTGTGCCAGTGTCTCACCACCCTCACTGTAAAGAACTTCCTCCCAACATCCAGTTTAAATCTCCCCTCTGCCAGTTTAAACCCATTGCCCCTTGTCCTGTCATTGCAAGACCTTGTAAATAGTCCCTCCCCAGCCTTCCTGTAGGCCCTCGTCAGATACTGGAAGGCTACTCTAAGGTCTCCTTGAAGCCTTCTCTTCTGCAGGCTGAAGAGCCCCAACTCTCTTAGCGTGTCCTTGTAGCAGAACTGCTTCAGCCCTCTGATCATCTTCGTGGCCCTCCTCTGGACCTGCTCCAACACTTCAATGTCCTTAATAAATCAACATATCCAAGCCTACAGGTGGTTAACACACATTGCTTGTGTATATGACTAATCCTTGTCTATGATGAAGTCACGATCCTAAAGGCCTATAAATATTTTAAAAGTATCTTTCATGCAATCCAGAATTGTATTTTGGAGAGTGAGGAGGTAGCACCTGAAGTTTTGCCCAGCCCAGATTTGCTCATGGTCCATAAATTCAATTTTGTCATTGATTGTTGTAGGCATTCTGTTATATTGATATTAAAAAGCAACATTTGCAATTGGCAGCAACATCATCTAGTTGTCCACAATATAGCTTTCCTATGGTGAGGGCAAAGAGAAAGATGGGGGATTTTCACTTTTCATGAAGGAAAAGAAGTCTTAGCCAGCTCTTCCACTTATGATGGAAAGGAAGAGCTGGAGCCACTGCTCTTTGGGGCCATTAACAGTTACGTTGCAAAGTATCAAAGGCTTTTTAGCAGCACTGGAATCCTGCTTTGCACTGCTTAACTTGACATATTACCAGAGTTCCTCAAAAGCAGTGCTTATGAAAGGAAAAAATAGAAGTAGAATTTTGTGATTCAGAATGCAATGTACTTTTGTGCAATAGCTGATACTGATGGCTTATATTTGGGGTTTTTATGTGAGTCTTTCTGGTGTATGAATGTCATGAAGCAGAACTTCTTTCCACAGTCTATGGATGGCTGAAATTTGAAGATATGTCCAACAGTTTGAAGATACCTGTTATTTCTAAGTGTGTTCTCTTTACTGGTAATATTGCACTTAAAATGCAGTAAATATTTTTGCATATCCACAGATCTGTGTGTTTTACCAAAGAAGGCAGTGAGGTTGATCAGGCATGTTTTACTGTTCTAACTTTGGTGAATTCCTCCTGACCATTCCCAGTTACCTTCNAGTAAAGATACGGTGCAACACTTTCCATACTGGAACACTAAGTAGTTTTAGGTAATAGAAGTATTTAAAGTATTTTTAAATTCAAAAGAATTTGTAAACGTTTTTACATTGTACTGAGTTGTGAGAAGTAATGTCCTAAGCTGTAGAACATCCCACTCCAAGTTGCTTTGTCTGAACCTTTCTTACTGATTCTCTTCATCTGTGCCATTCTCAGACTATTAGATCACAAATATATTTTTTAATTGATTTATGACTTGAAATTAAAAAAAAAAAAAAAAGGCAAGCTACTTCCCCAGTTCAGGTTTCCTTGTTTCACTTGTTTATTTTCTTCTTCTTTCATGTTGTTGGCTGTTGCTGTTTTCACTTCTGGGTTTGAGACATAATTTCGAAGTGACTGAGTCCCCTGATGACCAAATATTTTCTAGAGCCACTCGGAAACAAGCAGAAGCCACTGTTCACTGGTTAGCTAACTCCAAAATTTATAGGGAGGAGAACATCCCTGGGATGGGTTTACAAGTTCCTGTCAAAATGACATATCATGTTTAATCTGTGAGGTCAGCTGAGCCTTGATGCCACAGACATTTTTCCGATCGATCCTAAGCACCTGTAAGCAGATCTGTAAACCTATTCCTTTGAAGTGTATTGCCACAAGAAAGAGCTGTGTTACTGTGACTTTGGGAGTGCCTTTACTCCCACTGCAGTGCAAAGGATATCCACATGAATACTTAAGTGGGAGGTTGAAATTGGAATTGTATGGTTCACAGCATTTCACTTTAGAGGGACTAAAAAGCATCCTTCTCTTTGTACAGGTTTGGTGGTGGGTTTTTTTTTTTTTCTTTTTAATTTTCTTTTGCTGAATATCACTTGGCCTTCAGTTAGCTGAAGGCTTTTTAGGCTGCTGGAAATAAAATATCAAATTAGGTTCAAATAGCTGCCTTTTTATCCTAGCAGCTGCAGCTGCTTTCCTCTCACCTGGAACCTCTTTTAACTTGACACTAGGGGGGAAAAAACCTCTCCCCCCAAAACCTCATGTAATAACTTTTGCCACACTTACCTGCTTTTGTGTTCTGTGAGGTATGTCATCCCTGGCATGTGAGGTCAAGGGCTGAAACACAAAAATGTGTACTCTGTTGGAGAGTGCCAGAAGTGCCGTTTCTCACCATCACTCAGTGAAAAAAGTGGTGGATGGCTGCCACGTATTGGTGATGGTCACGTCCTATGGGCCACCAGCAACCAACAGAGCACAGCCATCACCTCTGCTTATGATCCCTGGAAACAATTCCCACACAGCACTGCTTACTGCTCTTCCAGGTTGCTCCTTGTCCAGGAAATGAAGAAACTTTTTGTTGTCTTTATTTCTCACAAATATCTTTCTGTTCTCAGATGAACTTACCCTCTATCTTTTCTTCAGCTTCCACTGGGAGCCAAAAAAAAAAGCCCACAACCCAGTGTCTTCCATTTAGATGGAAAATTCAGAGGATTTGTTCTGAATGCCACTATTTTTGGGTTTGTGCTCATGTTTTTCTTATTAGATTTCTCACCAATGTCCCAGCTGTTTTCTCTTATCCTTTCTCAATGGTTTTACAATAAACAAGCTGATGATGAAGCACGATCCTATCAGACATGTGGCAATCAATGCACAAGAACTGAAGTGTTGGTTCTTCGATGTGCTTTACTGGCAAAGCCATTTCTTTCACTTTAATCAGTACTTTTATTGGCTTTTTCATCTGCACTGAAGCTTATTGGACTCTACAGTTCCAACAAATGCAGGTTGTTACAAGGGCATGCAGAAATGCCTTTTTTTACGTATCCCATAGGAAGAGTACAGAAGGGATTGCTCAATTGATTGCAGAGATAGGGAAGTGGTGCATGACTGTTTGGAGTGGATGTTATGATTTGTCTGGTTAACTCTGATGCCAGCTGAGATTGCCATGATGACTAGAGGTGCAACTCCCAGAAGGTCAACCTTCACTTGAGCTGTTCCTGTAATGGACTTACAATATATTTTTGTGTTAAGATTTGGCTTGGTTTGAACTCTGCACTGATTGAATTACTTGATGAGGACCAGCAAACACAATGATTCCTCTTAGGAGTTTGTGTTTGTTAGCACCCCAGTCTCTAATTTACTGTGTGCATGTGTGGGAATGCAAATCATCCCTGCAGGGTTGTATAATCAGTGTTTATCCTGACCTGTTACTTGTATAAGTACATTATTTAATGACTCTGATTTTATAATTTTCTATATTACACAAAAAGGAAAGCTCTTTTCCTTAGCTATACTGTGACTTGGGGCTCCTAAAACTGACATAATAGCCAGTAAATTTCTTTCAAATGTCTTTTAATCCTGTCTTTGCCATCATAGATCTTCTCTGTGTGGCAATATTATTATAGTTCTGATCCTTAAGGATGTGAAAGAAGGAAGGACTCTAATGATGAAAATGTTTTTTTTTTTTTTTGGACCCACTGTTCTAACTGGAAAAAGCAACTGTTTCTCCTTTTACAAATCTTGTCTCATAATATATATCAANTTTTTTTTTTGTGGACCCACTGTTCTAACTGGAAAAAGCAACTGTTTCTCCTTTTACAAATCTTGTCTCATAATATATATCAACATAAATCACTTACCAGTGGGCAGGTTGGGGACAGATGAATATAGATGGTGTTTACAATTCTTCTTTTATAATAATAAAAAATAATGATGCGTATATTTGATTGTACTCTGCTCCATCCTTCTAAGTCACATTTTTCTTTCACAGCATTTATCTGCCCTAATCTAAACATCAAAAGTTAGACATGTAAGTCTGAGTTAGGCACTTTGTATTCTCTTGTAGCCACTACAGAGAATCAGATAGCTTTCTTTGCCTTGTTTTCAGATAGCTATAGAGGATATGTCGCAGGGTTTCTTTCTAGATCTACATATGTATTTACACAGATGATAAAGTGTGATTTATCATGAATCCATGATGCAGCTTTTCTAGTTAGGGAATTTATTTTTTTTTTTCGGTTTAGTTTAATCACTTATGGAATCATAGAATCAGAGAATGGTTTAGGTTGGAAGGGACCTCAACGATCGCTTAGCACAACAGATAGTTGGATGATGTGGAGCCTTAAACCAGCACATTGGATCTTAATCCAATAGAAATAGATGGGTGTGGCAATATGTTTTCTCTAAGAAAGGTATGAAACAGTAGAAAACACCCAAATTTAAAATGTTAGCCAGATTATTATGAGTTAGGGTCAGTCTTAACATGTGATCTCTTTATGTCCTGCTGCTTGATGTGAAACTTGCGATCTGCACATGGATGTGCTTGCCTTGATCACTGATAGCTTTTTTTCCCTGCCACTTCACACTGAATCATCTGTTCAGTTTCAGACTTGTGCCAAACACAATTCATGGAAAAGTTTGAATCAAAGATGTTCCATTGGAAAGCAAAAAGACATCAGAGTTTTCTTTGCATCTTCTTGTGAGCCTGGAAAGCACAATACATTAGTGCTAGTAAGCATGCAGATGTGCTAACACAAAGTGAAAGCATGCAACCTCATTGCTCCAGATCTTTGCTTGATCTTTGGGGGAAGCATTTAGAAATCCAAAGCTTTTGTATTTTGATAACAGAATATTCCTTGAAGCAAAGAATTAAATACTGGTCACAGATGCACATTAAACATTGTTCCAAGCAATGTTGCATTTTGAGTTGAAGTAGTAGCAATGAAATTAAGAAGGTATTTAGGAAGCGTTAGATGATCTGTGCAAGATGTGTTTCATCCTCATAGTGGAAAAACATGGACAAGCAAGCAGACAAGTGAGTTTCTAAAATAACCAAGAAGATACTAGGCCAACTTTTGTCATGTGGTGAGTCACTTTGGTATGTCAAAGTGCTCAGCTACCTGTTGTTTTGAGCTGATGATTTTCTGAGACTGTGAAAGCAGTTAGCATTAATTTAAATGGTAGAATCTTACAAGCCCAAACACTTTTCTAAAGGAATAACTGGTGATTATGGGAAGTACAGAAGAAAAACAAAGAATTCCTGGGATAATTTAACATAAGCTGAGAAGAGGACAACTTTATGGGAAATACAGAAGAAAAATAATTCCTGGGATAATTTAATATAAACTGAGAAGAGGACAACTTTATCATTCACCCCTACCTATCTCAAATACTTTGTATTTTTCTCCCAGCAGTATTGAGCAGGATCCTTACATTTTAGATGGCTACAGTTATGTCCTAGAAACCCACTTTAAGTGGCTCTTTTTTCTTCTGCATCTTTATACCTAGGAATAATATTTACTTTATTAACTGTGTTTTGTAAGCTTAAAGTGGAAATACACAAAGCTAGTGATATCTTTCTCTCTTATGTCTGTTCATCATTTATCTCATGTTACTTCAAAATCATTTACATGCAGCCTATTTCCATATAATACAAATTAATCACACTGCTAGAAAATGTATTAGCTAAAGGAGGTTTGAAACTTTTTATTCCATTTCTAGGATGTCTTTCTCCATTTGTTGGCCAGCTTTCTGTGTAAATTTGCAAAGTGCAGTGTTGGAAGCCAAGAAAAGTAGCAAAGATGCTAAGGCCAGCATCATGTATCTGAAAAAATGGCCTATGGATAGTTTTGAAATAGCTCTAGTGATTTTTATGGGGTAAATAATTTACATGCCCATGAAATGTATACATAGAGCTTCTTGCACTACTTTGCCTTCATATTAATCTAAAACTTGAAAATAGGTTTGTCCAGTCAAAAGGTTCATCCTCATTATCTGTTCAAAAGAGAATGATATTTTTGAGAGACTAAGCACAATAGAAAATTAAGTTTCTACTTCATTCTATGTGTTTCCATTAGCTTGCTCCATTTTCCCTTAGTCTTTGTGCTGATTACTTGGGATACATCACAAAGTGATATTCCACAGTTGCAGCACCCTGAACAGATACTCAAGATAACATTTAGTGAGCTGGCTCAGGTACAAGAAGCAGGTTGGTTATGTTATGGTATTTTGAACTGATTTACCCATCTTCTCTGCAGGGCTAATTAGCACAGGCAAGGTGCCAGGTTAAATGGTTCTGCTACCTAATATAGCCTGTTAAAAGATACCTCACAGGTCTCTACCTCCTGCCAAATTTGCTATGAGAAGTCATCTGGACTACCAGCTACCAACAAAGTCCTGCTGGGGCCCTTGAGCAGCCGTGGAGAGACAGGTTTGCAGAGTAATCTGAGCCACACTGAGATGTTTGCCTATAGCAGACTTGTGGTTGACCAAAAGCCTCTCAGTTGCTCAGGAGCTGCATTACTAATGCTACATTCCCTGTTCAAACAAATATGTGCTCTAAAACAGCTGATGATTTTTAGCCCAATTATAATGAAATATCTTTTTGTATATGCATATGGACTTTTTCCTCTTAGAAACTAATCTACTAAAGTGGGAGCATTATTATGCAACAAAGATAAATAGCTCTGTGTGCATATGTGTTTTGGGTTGGGTTTTTTGGGGTTTTGGGTTTTTTGTTTGTTTGGTTGGTTGGGTTTTTTTGTTGTTGTTTGGTTTGGTTTTGGTGTTTTGTTTTTTTTTATATAAAAATTGTGTGCATAGGATATCCTTGTGGTTAGTAAAGAATGTGAAGTGTTTGAAGTACTAATGTAGCAAAATGGTCAAATCAGAGTATGACACAGCAGTCAGTTTCCTATTGCAAATGCATCATTTCTGGTGTCATTAGTGGCAGTTACATATCTGCCATAAGAGGAGAATTGTCACTTGAGAAATATGCACTTTACACTGTATTGCTGCATGTCCTGCACCAAATTACAGTTCATCACTTCAGGTGTTCTTCCATTGAGGAAAAAGAAAACATTCAAATTGCTCAAGACAATTTCATTCTGATTTTACTCTCTGGAGTTAGAAGAAAACTCTGTAGCATCATAAACACTATGCATTTTCCAATTCTTCTCTTTGCCATCTATACAAAAGACCCACCAATAAAACTGTTCCCACAGGTAAGCAAACTAATAACAGGAAACATAGGATGTGTGCTAAAGCTAATATTATCTTTTGCTTTTCTAAATATAGACTACTTGACATGCATATAGAGCAGCAATTACATTTTTTTAATGGAAGTGTCTGCTGTTGATAGTGTAAATATAGTTCTAAATGAAGCATTTGAATGATATAACCCAAACCACTTGATTCCACTACTCCCAGCAGGAGATTATGCCACAATCTAATAGAACTCACCTTTAGGTTGTTGTGGTTTTTTGTTGTTTTGGGGGGGGTTTTGGTTTGTTTTTGTTTGGTTGGGGTTTTTTGTTGTTGGTTGGTTGGTTTTCTTGAACTTATCTTAACGTTTCTTATCTGAATTGCACCCTAGTACTGTGTTGAAATCTCTATGGACTTTCTGAACAAAGACTTTCTTTTCTCAAACTTACCTCAGCTTACCTTCATATGCTGCTTGAGATAGGACCTTTTGCTTCCTCCCAGTCTGGCGTATCCATTCAGGCACAGATTCAGCTGTCAGGGGGACTATGGGGAGGAGGCAAGATCTGAGGGAGACTGTTGTTTGCAAAGTAAAACAAAGCAGGTCAGCAGGCCTGCTTAGTGTGTTAGAAGGGCTCCATATAGCTTTCCTTAGAACCACCAGTGTTTTGCATTCTGGAGATACACAAAATTCCCAATGTTACCTTATCTACCTGTCCTTTTTGAGCAGCTCCTTATACAAAAGTTCCCAGTGATTCCTGCTAACTGCCTAAGGAAAAGTCTGTGGGAACCACTATAACATCAAGGGTCATATACTGGTAACTTTAATGATACATTAATTCCTGAGTAGTGCTTTAATGGCTTCTTGGCAAACTTCAAGTAAAGATCAAAAGTGTAACACCTTTGCAGTTACTTGATGTCCTCAAAAGAAAAAAAACAAAACAAAACAAAACACAGTAGTTGCAATAAATAAATAAACAGAAATGAGAAAAGACATCTCAGATTTTGATCCTGCATGTTCTGCTAATAAGGTCTATCAGCACAGAAGGACTTACCAAATCTAAAGCTTTTAAGATTAAGGAAAGACTGAAAGTGCTGAGATCAAAAACTGTAGAGCTTTGGTTTCTGAAGCTTGGAAGATTTTTTTTTTTTAAGTGAACTAAATACTTGTTTGAACACTCTGAAGCGCTGTGAGATAGTGCTGTAAGACCACAAGAACTCTGAGGCCTCTGACATCATTGCCTTTACACTTTTGGGTCATTTGCCTGGATTAATTTATAGAATGCTCTACTTTAAAAAGCCTTAAAAACCTCCCAAGGAGTATCTTTAATTTAGTCTGAATAAACTTCAGCTTCTCCAAAATACTGTGAACTACAAAAAATTAATTAAAGCTTTTCAGAAGGGCAAGATGGGAAAAATGAAACTTAGGGTGCAATTCTGGGTGGACTCAGGCTCACCAGGATGAAACAGGTTTTCCAAAATTCAGAAAACACCAGTCATGATAGCATTCTGTTTCATTGATTTGATTTTCTCCTGCCTCACATCTAATTTATAGCTGTGCAGCTGGTATGATTTAGAAACAAATACCTTTCAGAAACAGTAAATGGCACCATATGGTGCCAAGGTATGGCCTGTCACAATTTATGAGCCAGAACACTCAACCAAAGAAGGACTGCAGTCAGAATTAAGGAATATTGCTCATAAGCAGGGTGTTTTCAAGGCAAAAGGAGACTATCCTAGGCTAATAGCCTTGTACAACATAGATGAATTACATACAGCCTGATGGTTCTTTCTAGGCACAGGGTTCTCTAAATGAAGTCTAAACATGCTTATTTTGAATGTGAAAGGAAAATGGAAATGCATATTAGAATGAGTTAATTCATGTTTCTGTACTCATATCAACATATGGATGAACACAGGGATGTTGTATGTAGGAAAGGTAGCAGATATCACAGAAAGACCACTCTGCCTTCTTTGAAAGTAGTGAAGATTGAGGATTAAATCTAAAGAAAAACCAGTGTTGTACCCATCTTCAGAAAGAGCAAGAAGGAATGCTCCAGAAAACTGAAGGCTGGTCAGCTTCACTTCCATCCCTGAGAAAATTATGGAGTGTGTTCTCTTGCAAGTCATTACTGGGCACTTGAAGGACAAGATGATGACTGGGACTAGCCAGCATGGATTAATCAAGGGCTAATCATGCCTGACCAACCTTATTGCCTTCTACAATGATATGACAAGCTCTGTGGATAAACAGAGAACAGCAGTTGTTATCTGCTTTGACCTATACAAGACTTTTGACACCATCTCCTGTAGCATCCACGAATTCAAGTTCAGACATTTCAGTGAGTGGATGAGTACAAGGGTGAAAAACTGCCTGAATTGTTGAAATCTAAGGGAACTAATTAACGGTTTGTACTATGCCTGGAGGTGGAATAACATTGTGCAACTGGCAATGTTTGCTAGAAAAGCAGAAAATGTGCCAACCAGGAGAGCGTTGGAATTCATGACCGACATGTGCCCCTGTGTCAGTGTGCTGCCTGGCTGTCGAGATGCTTGCTCATATTTGAGGTAACAAGTCTGCTTTCTTTAACAGAGAAATAGGAACTGAAGGTGGGAGACTTTACTGCAAGGCTGAATTCTTTGCAGCATGCAGAGAGACAAGTAAAGGGATTTTAAATATGCAGATGTATCTAGAGACTCTTGGCATAGTGACTCTGACAGGAGACTTCAAGCCTGTCCTGTGATGATCCCTTAGGGAGCATATTAGGGTGAGGATGATGAGGGAGATATGTCAGGAACAGAAGCAAAGTATGAGGTGATGTGGGGACTCCCCAGGTGGTGCTCCAAGCCAGAGGCATCCTGGAGGAGGCATCAGAAAGTGCTCAGAAAATGGCAGAACTTCCTAATATGTCATGGTTCCTAGAGGAATTTTAAAGGAAAATACACAAAATCAATGCAGCATAATCCTATTTTTCCCTTTTGGCAATATTCTAAGGATGAATCTTTTAAATATATATCGATTTGCTCTCAGAAATCTAAGAAATTTCTCTTCCACCACTCAGCTCCATCATAACATGTACTATATAGGTTTTAATTACAGCATTTTCATCTTTCTTTGCTCAAGAGCAATTTGTTGCACCATATCCTGTTTCAGGTGACAAATGGTCCACAGCATTCATCCTAAAACTATCACTGCTTGCAGGAAAGAGGTCTCTGAATGTACTGTTCCTACTGTCTAAGGCTGAGGAGACATGGCTGTAAGTCATGTTCTCAGTCCTTACAGTTTTTCCCTCAAATGTTAAAAAAAAACCCACCAAACAAACCACAGTTTGGATTTCAGTGTCCATGGCAAAGGTTCTACTCTGCTTAATGGTGGCAGGATTTTCCCTTTAAATCTAGAAAGAAAAGATCCTGAGGATGACAATGTTTCAAAGGGTTTAAACTTCTACAGGTGCTGCTAGCAGTTCAGCTGTAGCATCTTGGACCAGTGCCTTATATTAACCTTCACGCTGTGATGGAGATATGACAGAGCTCCCAAACTCCCCAGCTTACCCCAGGCTTAGCTATGTCTGCACTGCACTCTAGTGAATATAAAAATTGCATATTTAATAAAATTTTGCTTTTTCAAAGGAGTATTAATGACAATCTGTAAAGAAAAATAGAGACAGAAAAGAGACAGATGAAGAATGAGTGCAAAGCTATTTGCCCTCTACAAAAGTCTTCTTCTTTGTGCTATGGCAGGGCAAGTTGAGAACCTGTAATTGTGCTCACTGACAGGCTGTCTTGAGAAACAAGTGCTTGATTGTGATTATCCTTGACAAAGATACAGGGCATGAGCACCCATGGACACCTAATTTATGGATTTTTATCTTGTTTTATAAACTGTCTGTAGGGTTAAATTGCTGAATAGGAAATGCAAAGTGAGCTGGAGACAAGGTATTTGAAAAGCAGAACTCAAGAAAGACTAATAATGATAGACTGAGAAGATCAGAGAGCTAAAAGGCTACTTCAGCTAAATAAACAAGGAAGTCTCTGACCTCTCTGAAATCCAGTAAGCTGGTTATTGGTCTAATAATGTTGCTTTATCAAATAATTTTTTAAATGGCCCCAAAGTACCAAGCACAATGAATTGTTAGCTGTATTTATGATAAAGAACCCTGCAGTTAACCTGTGACTTTATTGTTGTGCATTGATTACTGCTGTTTTCTCAAAGGTGGCTTCTCCTTTTCTAGAAGACCTTTCTTCAGAAATAGGCAGCTAGCTGAGGGTAAAAAAAGATAAATTGAGTATTTAGTTCAGCTGTTTTATAGTTTTGCTATAATCGTACAATTGTACGATAATAATTGTACAGTAATTGTACAATTACACAGTTTTATAACTGTATTTTGTTCTGACTTCTGTTTATCTTGAGCAACCCCATAGTAGTGTTTGATTACAAATTCCAGGCTTGTGTGAACTATTAAACTATCAATATTGCTAGAAATCCAGTAGTTTTCACTGCTGAACCATGGGATGAAATGTAGTATCGTTGACTTTGGCTTTAGGACAGTGAGGAATTTTTATTTTTGCCAGCAGGCTGCTGGGTGACTCAAGGCAAATCACTTTTTCCTCACTGTTTCACAACTTTCCCATCTCATATGGAAGGGAAAGACTTTTCCTGACATAGGTGTTGCATATAAAGGGGATGTGTCTGCATTATGCAGCCTTCCCAGTCACAGAACTGGGGCGGCTTGGTGCGATGTTGGTGTCTAACCGAAAATGATGCATGGCACTTCTGTTTTGAGTGAACTGATCTGAATGCCTATGAAGATGTAACCCTATAAAATCAAGAGGGTCCCTTGACAGCGCCCATATGGAGCATGACAGTGAAATCAGTGGGGCCTAAAACAGTTATCACTTCACACCAAGATTCAGCCCTGAATCAAATTCTAAATTGCAACCTAAGAATTATGAACAGGAAAGTTTTCTTCAAATTAGGTCTAACAAAGCCATAGCACCAAACTGTTTTGAGAGAACTTACAAACACATAAAAGAATTTCCTCTTAACTCATAATTATATATTTATATATCATGATTATAACTATCATTATATATTTATATATCATGATTAGAACTACAAATTGCGCAGACATTTTGCTCTCTTCAGGCAGGTAAGCAAGACTATGCCTAGCTAGAAAGTGCTCAAAGAGAACTGCAAAACAGGAAAATATGCAAACTCAGTAAGGAAAATATCCCTTTTTTCAGAGCTGAATTCTTAATAAAGTAAGATTAATTGGGCTGTATTTAGATGCAAGGATGCGTGGGGATGGCTTCAGCTATGGGACTCAGATAGACATGCTCTGATAGCTTTAGCTGCAAGAAGTGAAACATTATATATGGCTCCTACTCATTTATTCTGCCAAGGGCTAGCATTTCCATGGCAGATCAACAGACCGGGGCATGTTCAGCCATCCCCCATGGTGAGACACTGGAACAGGTTGCCCAGGGAGGTTGTGGCTGCTCCCTCCCTGGAGGTGTTCAAGGCCAGGTTGGACGAGGCTTTGAGTGACCTGTACTAGTGGGAGGTGTCCCTGCCTATGGCAGGGGGTTGGAACTAGATGATCCTTGAGGTCCCTTCCAACCTTACCATTCTATGATTCTATGATCCCCTGTCACTACCAGACTTAGGGAGGATGGAATGTGTCAAGATGCAGTGTTTCACCTTGGCATCTCAGACACATACACGTATTCTGTTCTACAGTAGTAATTTCAGTGAAAGGAGTACCAGCTGCAACTTTTATTAGTGACATCTTAGGTTCCCCCAGGTATGTGTTCTGGACTTTGCCAGGGAACTTGTCTGTCTGTAGGTCAGATGCTTATTACATATACAAAGGCAAGAATTGTATTAATTAGGAAAGGTATTTTCAGATGCATTTGGAGCAAAAGCTAATAATGGAAGAAAAAGATAACTTTCTACTTTCTTTTTTCTCACTTTCATAAACCCACTTTGTCTGCCTCTCAAAAAAAATGTTTGCTGAAATAACGTGCAGTGTTCCCTCCTATGCTGGGGCAACTTTAGCTCATGTAAAGGAAAACAATTTTTAGAGTGTCTCAATTCTAGATAAGACAACTCCAAATGGATTCACCAAATCAAA
Organism: Ramphastos sulfuratus; assembly: GCA_013399055.1. Lineage (NCBI taxonomy): Eukaryota > Metazoa > Chordata > Aves > Piciformes > Ramphastidae > Ramphastos > Ramphastos sulfuratus. The sequence continues at coordinate 303,051 of WBNM01039257.1, read as the reverse complement.
TTATATTTTCTTTATTTTCTCTATAAGGACAGGCTGAGAGAGTTGGGGCTCTGCAGCCTGCAGAAGAGAAGGCTTCCAGGAGACCTTATAGTAGCCTTCCAGTATTTGAAGAGGGCTACAGGAAGGCTGGGGAGGGACTATTGACAAGGTCTTGCAATGACAGGACAAGGGGCAATGGGTTTAAACTGGAAGAGGGGAGATTTAGACTGGATGTCAGGAGGAAGTTCTTTCCAGTGAGGGTGGTGAGACACTGGCACAGGTTGCCCAGGGAGATTGTGGCTGCTCCCTCCCTGGAGGGGTTCAAGGCCAGGTTGGACGAGGCCTTGAGTGACCTGTACTAGTGGGAGGTGTCCCTGCCTATGGCAGGGGATTGGAACTAGGGGATCCTTGAGGTCCCTTCCAACCTTACCATTCTTTGATTCTATGATTACTATGATCCTAAACATGCTTTAGATATTTGGAAAGAGTTGGATGGAGAACTTTTCCTGGGGAGAGCATTGTGGAGTGTTTGTGGGTTTTTTAAAACCACATTAAGCAAAATTAATTCTATTATTTTATTTTGGGAAATATCTAAAGAACAAGTTGTTTCCTTTCCTACATCTCCTTGCATTATTTCTGTTTAGGTATTTAGTTTCAATTGTGCTTTAAGCTCTATTCTGGCCTTTTCAGCAGTTAGTTTTAGAACTTTTCAAAACACATGGTAATGATAATGAAAATACAAAATGTTTTTGAAGTCAAACAATGCATTTTGGTTTGGGTTCTTGAGGTATATCCTAATGCCAAAGGTATATGCAATAGTCAGTATAATTGCTTTGTGGTTTGTCTGGGGCTGCAAACATGCTGTATACTATTAACCAGTTGAAAAATTAGGTTAAGTATTTTAATGTAAGCAATGTAAAAAAAAAAAAAATCTTCTACCTACTCTATAAAAGATATTTCTAAGTAGCTTCTTTTTCATAGTGCACTGAGGATTGTCAATACAATTAATATTTGTTGAGTTTGTAATCTTTCTGGCCCAAAAGCCCCATGTGTCATATATCTCTCTTTGAATGATTCCCCTGTGTATTGATAACAAGCATAATACCAGAATAACTTGCATGTCTTTTTCAAATCTTACGTTTTTAGTTAGAGTAGGATTGAAACTCATTGGGGTCCATGCAGACTTTCACTGGATCTGCTAAGTCTTCAAGGTAAAGGTAAAGGAAGCCTTTCAAAATATGAAATCAATACATGCATTTTGTGGCATCAGATGGTTGGTCCTCCTTTGATGCTGCTCTGCTTTTCTATCCCAAGTACTTCATGTTCTGCACCAAAGGCAACACTTCACTTTGAAAAACTGGAGTTCAAACTGTGTGTGGAAAACCTATTTAGATACTCTGAGTGCCTTTCTCTTCAGATGTATTAGGCTTCATAAAACTGCTGTTTGCCTTTAACTCTAACACTCCTGCTGCTGAAATACTAATTTTTAAATGGGGTGTAATGTATTTTAAGAGCATTGTAAAATTGCACAAGTAATAATATGGCAGTTAAAAACATGCCATTTTTAAAAAGAATGAGGTGGAGGCAGTGCTAAGATCAATATGATAATAGAATTGTATTTATATGTTGTAATTACCAAATAAGTGGTATATTGTGATTCCTTCTAATGAATTGCCAGCAGTGCCTGCAGTTTGATTTAGACAGGCTGATGTCCTCAAAGCATTCCAACTGCTAATATAATTTCCACAGAGTAATGCAGTGCTATATTTAAAAGCTAATTTTGTATTAATTATTATTTAAGTATTAATATCTTCGGATTTAATTTAAAGGTCGTAATTGAATGCAAGTTTATAATGCATTATTAATGTTGATTATTTAATGTTATTTATAATATCAAACATCTTGTTGATATTTTTAAATAAGAAAATGGATGGGTAGATCATTATACAGTGTGAAATTAGGAAAATGAAAGCGATGCATCTTCTCCCTGTTATCTCTGTTTCTATTCCTTCCTTTATTGCATTTTGTTTCAAAAGATATTGAAGATCTAATGAATATTCAAATATATGCAAATCATAGCCCAGCACCATACATCATACACACAAAGCACATACACTTTACATATAATTACATCCTACATATATCACTATTTTACAAGACTTCAGTGCTTTTGTCCCTTCTAGACGATTTTTTGTAGGAATTGCATTCCTAGCTTGACCCAAGGAATTGTCCAGATAGAGAATGACAGAAAATCTAATTAAGTTAGCTATCAAAAAAAGAGAGATGCAGCAACCTGTTAATTATCTTGCATTCCTCTCCTCACCCATCCTACACGTGAAAAACAAGCCTCCTTTCTCCTTCATAGCTTCACTTACATGACAGCAGAACATTCAGATTCTCATTCAACCTTAGGTGAAACTAATTGCTTGAAATTGTTCATTTTTTATATGTGGCACAATGTTACCTGAAGGAGCATCAACTCTTCCTGCTATGTGACAAGGTAATATAGAAAGCTGTGCTCTTTTGCTGGTGCCTCCATTTATATGAATTCCCACAACAGCCAAATCCTTTCAGGATGACCCTAGAGGCACTTCTTCCTCCTAATAATTTGTCAACTTTGTGTGTTCAGCAAACTTCTTGGGAGGAGGAAGGTTTTTATAGATCTTATCAGAAATTAATCAAAATTGATCCTTACAGTACAAAAAAATCTGGTTTGGTCTTGTCTCTTTTCACATGAAAATACAAAAACTGTAAGAGTCTGTTATTCTCTTGAGTGGTGCATGAAAAGAAATTCATGTGTTGAAGTATTTCATAACTGAAACACACAAAAAAAAGCAATTTAATGAAGGCCCCCAAAAAACAAACAAACAAAATGACCTTGTAGTCTATACCTAATCCTTGATGGTTTAGAATTAGTGAAAGACTTTATAGCTATAATTTTCTCTCTTGTATTCTCTTGCTAGGTTAAGTCAGTCACACTGTGTCAGTATTACTCCCTACTGTGTTATACACTAGACTGTATAAAATAATTCAAATACACAGATGAGGGAAAAATACTGATTTTTATTTTTTTTTAGGACAAAGCCTCACAATCTAAGAATTCTGGGAAAACACCACTGTAGAATTTTACTCTTCATATTATAGTCTGGATGACTAAGACTGTGGTTAGCAGAGACATCCCCTTTATCCATCTTGATTTTTAGCACTTTATTGAACCCAGGACTAGGAGATGGTGGCACTCCTGAGGACAGAAGGCTTTCATCATAAAAACATGCACTACCTATATCAAGGAAGGGTTTGTCAGTATTTCAGAGCTGTCAGAATGAAATTGTACAGTCTGTTGTGAAGAAATGCTCTCTTTAAAGATATATAAGCTTTTAAATATATATTTATAAATTTAGATATTTATATTCATATTATATATTTATATAATTATT